>VWZS01010508.1:0-33636 GCA_013397075.1 Rhabdornis inornatus | reverse complement strand
TCAGGAATGAGTCTGGGGAGCACTTCGGAGGTCTTTGATGGATTATGACACCCCTTCAGCTGCCTCCCATGTGAATATCCCATGGATGTGGCTTTCCTGGGGGTTGGAGTTTCACAGCTGGGCCGGTTTTTGTAAGGGAGGATGGGTATTCAATGCCTCTGACCAGAGGTTACACCATGTACCAGAAACTGCTCCCCCCCTTCTCCTTTTGGGGGGAGTCAGTGTAAACCTGGCCTCCGTGGTCTGTGGTCTCCCCCACCCAAAACCCAGCCAGGGGAGGATTTTCTGCTGTGTTTGGCTTTCTTGTGGATGCATTCTTTTCCCTCAGCCTTGTTTGTCTCTCCCCAGACCTGAGATGATTGAACAATTNGAGAAAGAAAAGAGGTGGGGGGACAGAAAGAGAGCAATAGAGAGAGAGAAAATAGAGAAAATACCACCACTCCATGGATCCTACTGCCTTCCCAATTATCCTCTACAGTTTGGCTTGGTGATGAGGGTCCCCCAAAATACATAGAATCTAATANCCCTTTATCTTATCTAGGTGGCTTTGCTTACAATCCAAAGTTCCAGTTGGACATCTTCAAGGAGGGTGGGCTTCTGTGGTTGTAACTTTTTATACAATTTTTGCTATAACGAGCAAAACTCCTCCACAGAAATGTTTAAGTCATGAATCATTTCAGTCTCTGACTGGTCCTCTTGAATAATCTGGCTTGTAGCCCCAGATCCCGTGAGATGGGTCTCTACTTCTAGCACTAGTGAAACAGATAAGAATATTGACATCTACTGAGCAGCAGCAGGGAAGTTGTTTTAATTCAGTCACTCTGTTTCACTACTCAAATTAATAAAAATTATTTCAGTGTGATTTATAACAAATGAAATTTCAAAAAGAAATAGCTTTTTTTGCGAGTTGCACCACCAAATTTCTAGGCAGCTCTGCTGAACACCAGAGTGTCTCTCCATACCATTGTATGACAGTAATGAGTTCGACTTGACCCAAATTCCCATTGTCTCACTATTTAGAGTATTTCACAGAATACTTTAAAAAAATATTTGTATTTATTAGAATGCACAAAGATTTAGGCAGTATTGTTTAATTATCTAGAAAAATCAACAAGTCTAGTAGGACCATTCAATTTATTATGCTTTTATCATTATTGTTAATATTAGTCACAGAAATACATAGTAGTACATCCAAAATTAGACACTTAAATCTTTTTTTTTGGTAGAAAAAGATCACATCATTGTCATCATGTTGTATTTTATCATGCTTTATCCTGCACTTGTGCAGTGTATGCTGACAGAAATTCACAAGTTAAAAAGTTTAACTAGATTTCAAATATACAAAACTAGGATTTGTTTGCCATGATGAAATTATTCAGATTGTTTAGGTGAATGAATGAAGCTACCTTGGCAAGGGTCATTCTTGCTTCCATTTCAATGGATAAAGCTTCTGCATTGGTTTTAAAATATTTGATCACAGTCTGTGATTAAATTTGTCACACAGAGTATTGACAATTCAGAGGACTGGGCAATCACCAATCCTATGAAGTTCAACAATGGAAAGTGCTGTATTCTGCACTTCCGCTGGATTCCAGGAACAGTGCAATCCTGGATGTATGGACGGACAGAGTGGGGAATGAGATACTGGAGACCAACGCTATGGAAAGGGACCTGGGAAACTTGGTTGACAGAAAGTCGAACATGAGTCAGCAGTGCCCTGAGGGCAGCCAGGAGAGCCAAGCATGTCCTCGGGGCCATCAAGCCCACCATCACCCCCAGGCAGGGAAGGGGATTATCCCACTCTTCTCTGCACTGGGGTGGCCTCACCTCAAGTGCTGGGGGCAGTTTTGGGCACTGAAAAAAAAAAAAAAAAAATCAAGCCATTAGAGAGTGTCCACAAGGATGATNATGAGGGGCCTGGAGGGGAAAGCCGTATGAGGAGCAGCTGAGGTCACTTGTTCAGTTCAGCCTGGAAGAGATGGAGGGGACACCTCTTTGCACTCTTCAACTTTTTTGTGAGGGGAAGAGGAGGGGCAGACCCTGATCTCCTCTCTGTGGTGACCAGTGGCAGGACTCAAGTAAATGGGGTGAAGTTGAGTTAGGGGAGGTCGGGGTTGGATATCAGGCAAAGTTTTTGACCACAGGATGGCTGGGCACTGGAAGACATTCCCCAGGGAAGTGGTCACAGTACCAAGCCTGAAAGAGTTCAAGAAACATACAGACAATGCTCTTAGGCCTGTGGTGAGATTCTTGGGTGTCCTGTGCAGGAGTTGGACTTGATGATCCTTGTGGGACATGGCCTCAAGCTGTGCCAGAGTAGGTTCAGGTTGGACACCAGGAAGAATTTCTTCACTGACAGGATTGTTAAGCATTGGAATGGCCCGCCCAGGGAGGTGGTTGAATCACCATCCCTGTAGGTGTTCAATAAAACACTGATCATATCACTTCGAGTCATGTTCTAATTGACGAGAGGGTAACCAATCAGAGGTTGGACATGATGATTGCAAAGGTCTTTTCTAACTTAAATAATTCTCTGGTCTGTAAAAAGAGGATATTCCTCCATCTCATAATCCCATCAAAAGAAATACATTAAATAGTGACCTGTTGTACCATGGTGCGATATGTAGAGACGGATCCCAATACTCCATAATCTCTGAAAAGATGATCCCGCCTCAGATTACACACTATTATCAGTGTTTCTCCATCAACTATGCTGCAAAATGACACATATCCTAACTGTTTAGCTATACTTTACTTGTTTATGCTATATTGTTTTGCATTTAGAACACACATTTGCCCAATATTATTCCTCCTAATGTAGGCATCTCCAAAGAGCTAAACATACATGTTTGAAGAGTCCATCTGTATAGAGTTCCCAAATGGATTTCTCACTTGCAAATAAATAAATATAATCCATCCCAAATTTCAATACATTTCATGCTTTTATTCCTCTTGTAGAAGACTGAGACTTCTAAAAACTGTTTTGGATTTCTTATCTCTTCACATATTGTGCCACAGAATCAGCATTTTAACAAAAGCTGTAACCATTAAAATCTGGGTGATGAGAAAAAGGTTTTAAGAATTTGAGCAATCTCATAACAATCATTATAAGAAAGTGATCTGCAGAAATAATATCTCCTAAACAGTTTCTCAGAATCCCCCTTGATTTCTCTTTTTCATCAAAGGAGCAAGATTTTACCTAACATTCAATGGGTTGTGGGTCTCTCACACAAACTTTGACTCACAGAAATATAAATTATGGTAAAGAAGAAATTCTTTAAGCAGTTCCATTCACACCTGAGGCAAAAGATTAGGCAAAACCTCTCTGCAATTATCAGCTTCATTGTTCATCACACTACTGGAGTTTGTCCAAGTTTCAGTAATTTTAGGTATCTGGATTGTCTGTATATTGTGAGATTGCCAAGGAAATAGAACTAAATACATTTTTAAAAAATCAAACCACGCTGTTCAAACTAACTTCACACTAGGCAGGTTGAATATTGGCTGACTTGGCTCTAGCAACCCAAGCTTAAAAACATGCAGATGTCCCAATAGCTCTAGTTGTTGCCAGCTTTCACTTACTCCATGAGCACTCCCCAGGAAAAATACCTCTGACTGGCTCTTCAGCTCCTTGCTTCAGGGTCTGACTTTCCTTAGGAAATAGTGACAAGCTGAAAGGCAACACTCAGGAAGATGGTCTGATTATTTGCTTCTGTGGGGGAAGAAAGATGGAAATATAGCACCTAAAAGGGTGCACATATAAAAATGACGCTGGTGGCAATACTGAGGAATGACCAGGAAAATATTTTAAGAGGAGCACTGGCACTCCGCTCAACTGTCTATCCACTAGATGACTTGAGATTTTGGCTGCACTTACAAAAATACTCCCTACCCATCCCAACAAAGAGTAGTGCTTATGGTAAGGGATGTCTAGTGTCTGTTACCTATTTGGTAGGAGCAAGGAGAATTTTCAGTAGAGTTCCCTCAGCTATGGAATTAATTTCATTGTTGGTCCAACAGAGCTCAAGCATCCTGACTCTCAGGGCAAATTGCCAGCTGAAGTCCTCCTGAGAAAAAAGAATAAATGTGATAGGTCAAACTGCTTCTTGGAGGAGCTGACAGTGGCTCACATAAGAAATGTTTCCTAATACTTTCCATTAGATTTCAGGTCACTACCTGGCCCTCCATTCATAACCTTTTACCATACTCATCCATATATTCTCATTTCTCTACTGGTCTCTTGTGATGGTAACATACCAAATGGTTTGATGGGTCAAGGATTCTGTTTTCATATTTTTCAGCTACTGTTATTAACTTTTTTTTTTTTTTAACATTTTAAGACCTTTATTGCTGGAGGTGATATACCTGAAGAACAGGAAGCGGGCAAATATGGTTCTTCCTTCTACTTTTGTAACCAAATTGCCAGAAGAAATCACTAAGCCAGTCAGGTTATGATGCACAAGTACTGTTCTCATGGTTCAGGATGCATATTAATTAAAAATAAATCCTGTTAAAGTCTGGGACTCTCAGCAACATGATCTAGTGGGTGGCATCCCTGTCCATGTTATGGGTTTGAAACTAGATGATCTTTTAGACCCCTTCCAACACAAGTCATTCTATGATTCTGTGATTCAGTGATACTACAACTCTATGATGAGACTACACAAGAAGCATGAAATCTGGAAAAGAAACCTAGTGGCCAGACTGTTTTCTTCGGTTCCCCTCTGCTTTCAATATGTTTATTATCTGACGATGAGATTAGCTTAGTTGGTTAGACCATGTTGCTAGTAATACCAGGGGTGTTGGTTTCATCCCCGTGTGGGCCATTCACTTATGAGTTGGACTCAATGAGCCTTCTTGGTCACTTCCAACTCAGAATATTCTGTGATTTTCTGCCTGCTTAAATTTCCACTCTATATAGGTGGATCATAGTCTTCTCTCCACCACATTAAACAGAAAGACCTACAGTTTGTGAGAAATGGATCCATATTCCAAGTTTTGCGGTCCAGAGACAAGTGCTGCCAAAAAAACTTTCCAGTATTTAGAAAGAAGGGCTACAGCAAGATGATGGGAAAAATCCTCCAAAGCTGTTCAACTTTCCACAGTCTGACCTAATTCTTTTACTGGAGGAAGTCTCTTAGTATCAGAATAAAAGAGCTGTATATTCTGAAAGGTTTAGTGTCCCTAGGCCTTAAAAGAACTGTCGCTCTTCCACAATTTTCATGTCACCATTAGTCCAACACTCCCATGGTCAGAGGAGGCAATTACAGCAGCTCATTAGTGACCTGAACTACATGCACATTTTAACACCATGCTTTCATTCATGGTCCACTTTAAGTCTAAAGTTGAGCAGAGACTATAAGTACCTTTATATCTACAAGAAATAATTCAGAAACTTTTGGGGAAAAATAATTCCTTGAGTAATTTTTTTTTTTTTTTTAATTAATGTCAGAGCTATGATATTATAGCACTCCATAAATAAAAATACCATGAAATAAAAATAAATACAGCACTTGAAATTAAAACAAGGTTAGTGGTTTGATGGCAACTTTAGAAGTGGGTAGTGGTCATAGTGTATGCATTGATGTTTATTTATGATTTGCCACCCTTGGCCTGGAGGTGGGCTGTAAAATAATTCTTCAGAGACCAGTTTTGCCAAATAGTCAGACATGAGGTTTTGTGGACACTGTTTCAAAGCCAGTCATGGTAAACATTTGGTTTAGAATCTAAATATATTTAANTTGTTTCTGCTGTTTGCCCTGTTAGATATATTAGTAAAGAACTGTTATTCCTATCCCCGTATCTTCTGCCTGAAAGCCTCTGATTTGCAACTATAATAATTAGAAGGGAGGGGGGTTGCATTCTCCATCTCAGAAAAAAAGGGGTTCTTTCCTTTCTTTAACAAATACCTGTCTTTCAAACCAAGACAGACGTTCACTTGCTTTATCTCCAAGTTAAGTTGAATGCAGCTGCATCATGAGCATTTTTCCTTTACTGCCCAGAAGCAGAATATATTCATGATTTATAGAATGAAATGGCATTTGTAGTAGTTAGTGTGAAACTCATATTTTAATTCTTGGCATAAATAAACTTGCTTAAATGTGTAGCTGTCAGAAGCATACTTACATATCTGTGAAGTTCTCAGATGGTTTGGGGTCTGTGTGTGCGATATTTAGTAATAAAATAAGGCAGCCAGGCTTCTGGGATTGTTTTTCTTGTTGTTTATTTTTTTTTCCATGAGCTCAAGCTCAAGATGTGAGAGCCTGAGGAAGACTGTGCTATCTTTTCAACCCTTGCCATAGGCCAAAACTATTTAGTGTTTAAGCAGATTACATCCTGTGAAAAGATACTTTTGCATGCTAGACTTAGTGTTAATCCACAAAAAGATTATAAAAAAATGGTAAATAACAGTGAAAAAAAACCCAAACAAAACTGAAACCACCTTCCCATTTGAACTGCATGTTTTTATTACAATCAGGAAAGCAAAGCAGACCTAGGAGGAAATTAGGATTCTCTGCAGGTACTGTTAGTTTTGGAAGATAGCAAACATATGGCCATGTTATTAAAGATGACGTTTTTGCACTCCTTGAATCCTTTATCAAAATTATGTTTGGAAAGTGAAAGAACAGTGTCTCCTAAACAAAAATATCCCTTCTGTGGCTTTTCCAAGGTTATATTTAAGAGTGCTTTCTTATTTTCTAATGATACTGTTCCATCATTGGGTTTATAGATGCTCAATAAAAAGCTTAATATGTTGGTCTATAATATGCACGTGAGGAAACCTGCTGTTGTGGTAAATGCAATGTCTACAGATTTATTAGGAATTCTTCTATTTCTGGAATGACCAGATATGCCTGTAAATCACTGCTGCCAAAGTTTTTAAAGGTTTCTTGCACACATTATGGAAAGGAAAGCTATGACTGTACTCCAGCCACTGGGATCAGTTTTTTATTTGTTATTGGATCACATCATTTTACATTTATCTTGTGTAAAGGGCAATGCAGAAAGCTCCAAAGAGTTTAATTTCCTATGCCTATGCTAAGATTTGTAACTGTAAAGGGCTCACATTGAAGATTGCACTGAAGTCATACTTTGTAGTATAACAAAATCTACAATAAATTGTTGAGGCAAGGAGAAAACAGGAGGGAAGGCTGACAACAAAAGGAGGTTTTTTTTGCCCTGTGGGCTACTGGTAATTTTTGAAAGGATGGGAGCAGAACTGTATCAAGATTGGGTAGAGTTCACCTGTTGCTGAAGCAAGGTGTTCCAGCTTAATTCCATGTACTTTGTGGAGAAACTGTGTCACCTGTGCAAAGAAAAATAATCAAATGTTGTACTTAACATTTTTTTATGTCCATATCTCACAGCCCAAGTTGATTGCAAAATATAGTGGCCATCCAAAAACTGGTTCTGGCTGTAACTTGAGAAAATTTTTTGTGAAAACTTTGAGCTTCTTTACTCATTTTCATCACAATTGAGCATGAAACTGTATCACAGTATTCAATTACTCTAATGTTAGAATTTTATAGTGGTGTCTCTCAGATTTCCTTCCTTTTCCTTCCTTATTTGCAAGTTGTCTCTTTCAGCATTTATCTTGCTGTAGGGTGAAACCTTTAAACTACCAAGTGGAAAACATCTTGTGTTCATGCCTCCATGTTTAAGAAGTATGGATAGAAGATTGAAATCAATTACATCAACAGCAACATATTCTAAGTGCCATTTTCTTGTCTCAGTTGCACATTTTTGCATATGCTTAATGCCAGGATTACTGATTTCAAGATACTAACAAATTTATTCTTACAAAGGTACCTGGTATCTTGACCTGTTGTTTATCCACAGCTGCTGTGATAACATTTCCTAGATTGTAGAGGAACAAAAAATAGGAAAAAAAATTATCCATCAAAATACTCCGGAGTGCTTTTAGTTTATCTGGTGGACAAAAGAAATAATATTTTATTGCAAAAGAGATCTCTGCCTATCGATGAAAATCTTGTGGTTTATACTTCTGCTGTATCTCATGCTTTCAACATTCATCTGGTGATTCATTCTGGTTTATCACATCATAAATTCTCCCTTGAATAAGTCCATCTTCAAAGCTTTTAATGATTGTTATTCATGCAAGAAATATTACCCAATTTATAAATCATATTTCGCAGTGAGTCAAGCATTTCTTACCTCTTGTTCAGCAAAAGGTTCTGAAAGTTAGACATCTACTCATCACAACTTTTTGGTGTCAATCTATCTTTTGGACAAAACATGAAGATGCAAACATACTTAGAAGATTAGTAGTCTGGTGATTTTTATCTTTTAGTCTTGATTTAAAATTTATTTGTAAAGAACAGTCAGAAAATAGAAATATTGAACATAAATTATACTCATAACTCCAAATCTTCAGAGATAAGCTACATATTTGGATTAATGACCAAAATCTTATAATGCAGATATAAACAGAAAACATTTTTAAGATGAGACGAGTTCTCAACGACAGATTTTTGAACATGGTGTCTTGGGGTGATTTTATGATGATTTTCTCTTCCCTAATCATCTGCTCTATGCCAGAAATCATTGCTGTAATTTTAAGGTGGAGGGGTAGGAGCCCTGGGGACTCCTGCGTAGGCTTTGTTCAAAGACTCACTCCAAGCATGCTGGGTGCAGTGCAGACCAGACATTACCTTGTTGCATAGCTAGCTTGGGTTTTTGTTAGCTTAAGCCAGAAGTTTTTCTCTTTTTTTGCCTTTCCCCTGCCCAGAGAGGCTACAGCAGCAGCCTTTTGGCAGCTTTGGGGTGTTTTTTACCTTGAACTGTCCAGCTTGGTTTTGGCCCGAGATCAGACAATCAGTGAGGCCTGCAGGAGCCATGGAAGCCACTCTGGACAGCCTGAGACCTCGGGAAAAACTAAAGTAACAAGAGAAAGGACGCAAAAATCCATCCGCTTCTACTGCTGTGAGGAGGAGACCAATGCCAAAAATCCAACATCTTCCCAGCTGCTGTGTGAACTTTTTTTCCCCCTTCCCTGAGACAAAAGCCAGCTGCCATTTGTCCCCCCTTTGCCATGATGACAGCCCACTTATTTCTCCCCCTGGCATTTTGGGGTTTTTTTGTTCTGCTGTAGGGGGTTCAATGTCTAGTCTAATTCAGTTTCTTTCCCATGCCATGCAAACACTTTTTTTTGTCAATAAACAAGTTTTATTTCACTTTTACTCCCTGGTAGTAATTTTTCTCATTGGCAGAAAAAGGATTTCTGAAGCCCTTTATCTTTAGAGGAAACACTCATTCCAAAGTGTTTTCTCCCAAATTTGTGTCTAAACTGAGATACACGGACTTGGATCTTTTCACACAAAATACTGTTAAGACTGAAAAAACTGTCTCTCCTTTTCCCAAGCATATAGGTATGGGAAAATGGATAAATTCCTGTTAGCAGAGTTATTGAAAATATGCTACTGTTCAAAAGTCTAATTAACCATTATCAATAGTTATTAATATTAATTTTATTAAAGCAGCACAGGGCAGGTCAAGTTAAAAGTAAACCTATATTTTTTAGGACTCATAGAATACAAAATATTCTGGAATGCCTGGATTAACACTGAAAAGCAAAAAACCTAGCAAAGAGTAAGCAAAGAAAGTGATAGATAACTTGTCCAAACAGCCCAGCAGATTTGTAGAAAGGCTAGGAGCAGAATTCAGGCCTACCAGTTGCCAGTGTAATGTTTTTTTCCTAAGACCAGGCTGGCTTCAAAATTTCATTAACGTTTATTGAAGATTTTCTAAATTAATTTTCGTGAAATACTTATGGTTCTTGTAGGAGAGAGGAATGTTGGGCCCTACATGAAGGACCAAGATAGCCTCCCCAAAGACATCAGTATTAAAACTATTAGTTAAATCATTGTCTCTCTTCAAAATAAATACTAAAAAGTCATGTCCAAATAATTTGGAAGATTTTCTCTAAATATATCAATTCCATTAAGAGTCCATTTAGACAGAAAAGCAGACTTAAGACTTAAAGTCTGATAGGTCTTTTTCAAATCTGGTTAAGTGTCTGATTGACTGTCTTCCTCAGTTTTTATGTGCTTTCAGCTTTCATTTGGAAATCTATAATATACATGTAATAACACATATTCAGAAAAAAGAGCTTGGACTTTTTTGGTTCAAGTGTGTGGTTACTTTCATTACAAATGCAACTCTTGTTCTAGGTCAGCCATGAAAATTTTTCCAACCCTACAACCTGGAAAATAAAATCTTCCTTTCAAACCCATAGTAAACTAAGAAATTGAAAAATACCAGTGTTTGTCAGTGCAGGCAATAAGAATTAAAGCCACTAAAAATACTAAGAAATTGAAATACTTGTTTAGCTGTGTTTATTTTTAAACAGTCTAGACAAGTATAACCTCTTGAATTTACTCATGTCACATAGTTTGAAGTTTTTCAGGCGTTCTCAGCTCATCTATCAATGTCAAAAGAAAAGAGATAGAAACTTGCTGAAGAGTTCCCTTGGTTTTGTTCAGAAGATGTGGCTCAGTGTTTAACCTGAAAATTTACATGCTTGAAAGCAAAGCAAGCAGATGTCAACAGTTTCTATTTTGTTTTCAGGTAGAATATTGTGAAGTTTTGCAATGAATAAGGTGTCAGAGAACAAAACTTTCTACAAAACACCCAGTGTCACGCTTCAAATATAGAGATATCATTTAAGCAGAAAACCAAAAAATCTTTTGTCAAGGGAAGAGACTAGGATCCTCAGAGCCAACAACATTCCCATTCATACATGAATATTTGGCTCATCCTTAGCTGTCCCAAGCAAGAATCTGTCACCTGAAGCTGAAGCAGCATAATAATTCATATGCCTTTGTGACATACCCTGTTGGCAGGGTTTCTTCAAATCTGGCAAGGAGCAGCTCATTCACTGCAGGCCCAGTTATGTATGGTACAGGTTGAATAAAACATGCTTTGTCCTCCTAGTGCTTCTAGGGAATCAAAATCACCATCCAAAGAAACTGTACACCCTGCAGAGATAAACAAGCACTTTGGTCTAAGTCTTTTTCCCAATTCTTAAGCACCTGCACCAGAATCCTCCTGTCTGAGTAAGGTGGTAGCTCTTTGTTTGGTACATCAGACAGGTAGAAAAGACTGAAAAGAAAGAGGAAAGATTAAGGGTAGGTGAGAAGGGAAAGAACAGAGGGATATCCTCAAAGCATTCTATCTGGGGACTTAGGAGACTTTATCAGAGCTAACTGTTAATTGTTCCTTTTGTTACCATCCAAAAAACTTTTCCAGAAGAGATATAATGATGTCTTTTCTTAAAAAACAAAAACCAAACAAACAGACCCCCCAGCAAACAAACAAACAAACAAACAAACAAACAAACAAACAAACCAGCAGCAACCAAAACCAAGCAAAAAAACATAACAGAAGAGTGGCTAATTGCTTGAAAAATATTAATAACAGAGGAGGTGGCAGGTTCTCCATCACAAAAATGCTCTGTGATTTGAGCCCTCATTCAACATATGGGAGACATTGTCGTCCAAGGTTTCCAACACATATCTCTCATGAGAGTTGCTGAACTGTAAAATTACAGTAAATTTGTGGTAGGAGGGAGAAATGGGCTCCTCTTGCTGTGCTGGAGCAGTTTCACTGGCCCTTGAAAGGTCACTCAGTGGTCCAGTGAGAAATAGCAAGAAGGGTCCAGATCACCCAGCAGAGTGACTGAGGTTTCTCTCCTGGAGCACATGCCAGTCCTGTCCTGTCCTGGAATTATTTGGATGACTTTTCCAATGGGCGTTTTGTTCCCCTTGCACACCTACCAAAGAGTGGTGAGTGTCTTTCAAGCCATCCAATTTCTGTGGGTTAATAACCATTTTATCCTACCCAAACTTGTTTTCTTGTGACTACAGAGTCTGAAGTTTTAGGGAGGATGCAGGTTGTGACACTAGGACTCTACAAGAGCCTGTCCAAAAGCTGTTCTTCACCTACCTGCAAGAAATGCAACTAAAAGTAGCATCATTAGAAAATAATTTATTTATTATAAATTATTTAGATTGTATACTTACTCTACCTTTTTCATTAGTTTAAGTTCAAGGACTTAGTGCATATACACTGGCAGGTAAAGTATTAACACAAATCTAGGTATTATATAGGTATTGCTAAACAATGTGTGACTAGATTAGACACTATAAAATTATAATATCACAACTATTTTAATACCGGATTGCTGAGAATGGGTTTCTACAATGCATTTTACATCAGAAAAGTTTATTCAGAATCATAGAAATTCGAAGTATGACTATTCTCATTCTGTAGAATTTTTGTTTCATTTGCCATCATTTTACCCAGGTAAATGAGTGTAAAAAGTGCATCCTAGTAATATTCCTTAGGCTTTGTTTATTCACTAAAGTTTAGTCACTTTGTCTCCTAAAGTAGAATTGATCAAGTTGTAGAAAGAGCAATCTGTGGGACATTGTGAGCTGTTCTTGATAACGACTGGGGAAAAGAAAGAGCTATTTATACACTGATACATCAGTTAACAGTCAAGAAGAAGCAATATTCAAAAAATCAAGTGATACTCTCAGTGTAGTCTAGCTTTAATTCTTCAATGTACAACACTATACAGAAAGTTCTATGCATTTTTAAAGAGAGTATTCATTAAATTAGAATTAAATATATGTTACCTATAAAAATATTTTTAAGTAATTAATAATTAATATTTAAGATTCAATGTGAGATATTTCAGTGTCCCAGGCTTTTCAGCCCTTCACCAACTCATCTCTAAAGTGAGACAGGTAACAACTGTATTAGGAAGAAAGGAAATGCGTGGGAAAATGACATAGGCTCTAAACTCAATGTGGAGAGTGGGAGGAGAAGAAAATTCATTTTCCCAGTTACTGTTTCATTAATCAAAATATTATTGTTGGCTAATCCTGACTCCCCTTCCATCTTATATCCAAAGATCTCCTATTGCTATATAAATGTTATAGAATATATTTTTTATAGTCTTGAAAAATTACTTCCTTTTCTTTTGAAAGTCATGAATTATAGAAGTGTTGCCCTTAAGTTCTCTGTTTATAAAGATCATTTATGTATTAGGGTTCTATTAGAAAAAGTAGGAGACAGCCAAACATAGTAACTATTTTTAGTTCTATATTTTTCAACAAATAATATTTTCAATTACTAAAGTAATCTAATGCTTTTCTATTTTTTGAGGGAGGCCCTGGATACACTATATTCTTGAACTTCTTTGCACAACACCAAAAGCTGCAGATAAAACTCCCGTTCTGCTGTGGAGCCTCCAAAATGGTATCTCCCAAACACTGCTACCATTCAGCAGCAGCAGAACACAAATAAGAATTAATTTTATCAGAACTGCTTTCCATATATAGGTGGCTAAATACTGCATTTCGGCTGAGTCCTTGGTGCAAAGCATGAACTGTTAATTGATTTTAAGCAATACAGTAATCTTGGTGACATTTGCTCTCTACCTGTTTTTGACCTGGCTTTTCTCCAGTTACAAATTTCCTCTGTAAACCTCCGGCTTTAAGGTCTTCCAGCTACTTGGTCCCTGAATCCAAACAAGAATGCCTCCCACAAGTGAATTAGGTAATACTTTTTTGCCAGATCAGCTGATAATATGTATCTGTGATCTAGTATTCATCTTAAAAAAGGAATGACTTTGGAGAACATCCATTTTATTTGGATGGCAAAGGTTTTCCACATGTTACTGTAGGATAAACAGTGGCTCAAATACCTACAAGTCAACTTGGTCATCTTGTAGTTATTGCAAGGTAACTCTCCCAGATTGGCTGCTACAGTAGAAGAAAGAGCTGCACTCCATCTGAGAGTAGAATCCACCGAAAGCTTTAGGGAGAGGCGAAGGGGACAGTTTTGGAAGCACTGGCTTTGTAAGCATTTTTAAAGGATTTTAAAATCTTTGAAAGCTGTATTTTAACACTTCAGTTGTGCAAAACATTGTGAAATACTTAGTTTGCTTCCTTGTGAAGTGCTCAGCAGCAGTGATTGCTACTTCGCTGTTTTAATTTCTTGAACTACTCTTTATAATTTCGGTTCCTCTTAACAGACTGGGCCTGCTTCTAAAGTCACCTGCATTTTACATGGCTGTTCTTCATTTTGCTTTGATGCAGTCACTTCGGATTTTCCCAGTTTAAAAGAAAACCTGAATTCAACCTAAAGAAAGAAAAGGCTATTAAAGCTGAAACAACAGAAATGGGTCTTTTTCTTTTTTATATATATTCCAAGAGACTGAATAGCACAAGACTCCATCTTCTGAAGAACTCTTGCCCCTCCAGTCTTGTATTACATCCATCTCAACAGGGCCTAAAAAAGTTAGCAAATTAACCATGTCCCTGGCTAAAATTACTTTGTTGCAGTCCTCATTCCTATTGTTGTCAGCATTGAGGGAAAGCTATCATGTTTGTCCTTAACCAGAATATGAAACAAGTGCCTTATCTCCAGCAGGTTCCAACCATCTTGAGACGGTTCTTTTTTTTTTTCCTTTCCTTTATTTTTTTTCTTTGTAGATGTTTCCTGTCGACATTCCCAATAAAGCGAAGCCAGTCTTGGCTCCTGGAACAGTGTTGTGGTATTGGAAAATGCCTAGTGGAATTAACCACAAATTAACATTTTACATCTTTAGGTCTGTGTTAAAGTACAATCAGTTTGAAGGTCTTGGCTTATTTTTTCCTCTAAGTATTTTCTCTGCTTCAAGGAGCATAAGCACCAAATTCCATGGGACCAGAAGAGGTTTTGGTTTCAGTGGAGATGCACATGGTGGCTCTTTGAGGGAGGTGGAAGAGGAGAGAGCAGAGAATCATTTTCCCCACCTTCCTTGTGACCTGTCACAACTGGAGCTGAATGAATACACTGCATTGCGTACTATGAGTATTTAGTATGTCCACAGGAATTCACACAAAATATTTAGATACTACCTTATCTATAGATACTGTTAGGTACTAACATTTATTTCCCCGCATGCATATTTTACTTTACAGAACTAGTACTAATGAGATAATAGTGTAAAAATTGTGTAAAAGTAAGATTTGATTTTGTCAAAACAGTTTATGAATACTGTGAATGCTTAGATAAGTATTAGTCCAATCTCTTTCAAGCATCAGATTTTCATCTTAAAAAATTAAATGCTTTAGCACAACCATAAGTAGACATACGTTTCAGTAAAAACTTTATTTGGTTGGAAGCATTGAGAAAAGAACAAATTCCTGTTTACTAGATCTATACTAAAGCAGCTGAGGCCGTTATCCAAAACCTGACTCTTAAAAGTTATGAATTAAACTTTATGGGTGTGAATATATTATTCTCTTACATGATCGTGTTTATTTCTTTGTCAAACACCAGTGAATACAAATCTGCCAAAGCCAAGTGGAGAAAGCAAACTATTTTTCTGATCCCTCAGCTGCAATATTTCCTGTGTTCATGTCCTGTTTCATTGACACCAATACCTTGTTAAACAATTTTTTTAATACTTTATTAAACAATTTTTGAACAAAGCCTAGTCCCACTACTGTAAGTATTAAAATCTCTACCCACTGCAGCATAGCCAGGATGTTCACCCCAGCATTTTGCTCTACATTAAGATGGAAAACAGTCTGATAAAATCCTTTAGGCATCCGGCTGCCATGTGCTGCTCATGTGTGAAGCACCGCACACAGTTCTACAGAAAGGTTTTTTCTCATCTTAGTGGGCTACACAGCCTTACTAAAGTCAGCAAAAATCTGTGATTCCTGTTCAGTGATACACCATTCATGCCTGCACAGAACCAGTTCTGGGTAGTATGTCCAGAACAGCCTGTCTTTAGGGCCTTTGGAGAAGAGTTGATCCCTGTTCACTGGGAAAGTGAAACCCCATGCCTTGGACACATGCATTTACAGCAGCTTTTGGGGCTGGGTTATTAAAAACACAAGTCTGCTTTTCTCCCATTGACCCAGTGATTTTGTCTAATGTGGGTATTTCAGCTTTAAAACTTTATGGTAACAGGGTGGAAGGGCGAAGTTCATGCACACAGAGCTCATAAGCAGAGGTTGGGTGTGTGCCTCACACAACTTGTCAGTTAAGAATGGTGATTTTCTTTTTGACATACACAGACATGTATGCATACTAACTGGGGAAGGTTAATGTGTCCTGCAGGAAGGCAGGATGGTGATAGACACAAAGAGAGTTGTAAGGAGGAGGCATCCTAAGGCTCCCACTCACCCTATCCACCCAGACCGCATTTGTCTCCTGATACAATCCTATGCTCTCTACCCTCTGGCAGCAGCTGCAGTCCCTGCACTCCTTTGAGACTGATAAATTGAGCAAACTGCAAGATATCCACATTGCTCTTTGGCCAGCTGCTAGAAGATAACCCCCCACAGGATGAGGAGAGCATCCTATCCCTAACATCTTAGCATCTCACTGCAAGCCAGAAAGGCTCCAGCAGCACGGGAATTGATATTTCTGAAAATAAGATGAAAAGGTCTGCAAAACCACATATTAAAGCTGCATTCCAGGCCCAGATACTTGTATGTCCAGCTCCAAAACATCATACAGAGAGAAGGCTGTGGATCTGCTTTGACCACCTGTCTCTGGCAAAAATCAAGACATCTCATGATGGCTTATGCCAGCTGTTGCTTTCCCTCTCTGCTGCTGGTTGGATATCTTTTTGCTAACAGACTGTCCCTGTTGTGCTACTGCCTTTGTTATTTATCTACTTCTAAAAGCTCACCCCAAAAAAATGGTGCTCTTATTAGGCACTGAATTCCTCCAAATCTCTGACATAAATATTTCTACTGTTCTCTCTTCCTGTTATTTTGAGTCTTTGCAGACATAAATGTCTGGCAATAGAAAGGCAGAGATATGGCCATGGGGGAGTGAAGGAGAATAAAAAGAGGATCACATAGTCTTTCCGCTTCTTATCCTAGCTTTTTTGAAATGTCTCACATCTGAAAAGCATATTTTTAAACTCCTGTGACTGCTACAACTGTGCAACTGCATGGTCTTGGTGTCATATTCACCTTGTTATGGGTTTGGGATCTTTTTGCATATCACAACAAAATTCTCACAAATATTGAGGGAAAGAAAAACTGGAAACGAACTTGTAGTCGGAGGTTGTTTAAAACATAGCAGCTGTTGTGCGGCTGGTGTGGTCAAGCCCAAGCTTTTGATAAGCTCTTTGATACTGTGCTGTGGTAATCCAACCACTTTGATGCAGCATTATGGTGATCAGGCTCTTAGACACTGTTTTGAAAATTATCTAAGCTTTTTAATACTTTACTGAGTGGTAGCCAAAGCCCAAAGTTCTGCACCAGGTTATTCCAGGTTCTTAGATAGGACAGTGAAGTAATTCAAGGTTTCAATGCAGTTCAAATTCTCTTTTGATGCACCAAAATAACCTACTTTCTTTCCTCTTGAAGAGCTTTGATAAGATATTGTACTGCTGGAAATCTGACAGTATTGTACTGGTGGAAATTATTTAACCCTACTACAATATGATGATGCAAACCTCCTGCCACCAAATTCTCTAATACCTGACTGCAAAGGTCTAGGATTTTTTTACCCATCTCTGGCCATTCAAATATTTGAAAGCATTTGTTAGTTTGCATGCTTGACAAATATATTCTCATTATACACAACAGATGCCTATACTCCGCAGTACTATTTTTAAAGGTCGGATTAAAAATTGTTTTAATTTAAAAACATGATGAACATGAAAACTGTCCATCTAAAATAAAACTCAGCAGTCATCATCTTACTGTGCCTAAGTTTACAAATCATATCAGCAAAATAGCTAAAGCAGGAGAGAAGCCTGAGGCTTGCTACATAGTTCTGTTGCAGCACAGGAGCTAAAGTGGGATCCAGACTCCTTTTTTTCCTAAAGCAGACTGAAAAGAGCTTCCACCTCTATATTGTTTTAAGCTTTTCTCTTCATCCTAGAATGTGATTATAGTCTAATCAATGATTTCCGAATGTGCCATGCTGAGATGCTGGGCTCTCTCCCTGATTTATACAACAGATATAACCAGTTTACAAGGGAAACACTTGGATCAGCTACTTGGCTAGCATGAATAGGTGATGTGATTCTTCCCCACCTAGCATAACTTCCTAGCTAACAAATTCCTGATATCTAAAAAATACAGCCAAATAGGATCTAATGGATTTAGAAATATACTGGCATCTTTCTGCATTATCATGGTGTATAAAAGTCAAGGCTGTTGAACTTCAATCCCACTGAAAATATACATGTAGATGATTCATTTACATGCACAGTTCTGGCAATTACACAGATCAGACGATTGAGTCCTCACAGGATTGAACTGGTTCCTGCAAATCCTGTGAAAACACCAAATCAACAATGGTAAACTGGACTCATTTTCTTGAAGGTAAATGCATCATGTTGTACACTGTATGTACAAAACACCCTTTGAAGATGAGGCTGTATTTCAGACAGCTTATCCCAGATTTTTTTTTAACTCACCTTCTGTTTTCTTATTTATATATTAGTCATAGAAACAAATCTTATTCTTAATTCTGTTCATCTACTAGAAATACAGGCATCTTTTTATCTTTTTCCATTTTCACATATTCATTTCATATTTAGAAATTAACTTGAAGTGTTTTGAAGTTATGAGCTGCAGAGTTCCGTTGTTCTAGACACCATCATCCTGCAAAATGCAGAGTTTATTCTTACTTCACAATGAGTCTTACTATGGAAAAGAGAGGAAAGACCAGCAAACATCCTTCTGAGCAGCAAATTCATTTCCTGACAAGTGTAAATGATGATCAGAATGATCTAGTTTTCTGCATGAAAGAAAGGAAGAGACCTCTTGGCACCCTCCTTTGTGGAAGCAATATCTTTGTTTTCTCCTTTCCAGGGAGCACGTCTGCCTTGACCGAGACCCAGCTCTTCCCACATTCCCTGTCTTATCAGTGTTAACACTCTGAGTTTATCACAAGCGGTTTTTTGCTTACAGCTTCAGCATTAGTTTCCACAATACTACCTTGGTCTATACTGCTCAGCTGCTGAATATATGGCTATTCCTCTGGTCTCATTAGTTTCTTATTAGTTTTCTCATTAATTTTCTCATTAGTTCTCATTAGTTTCTTCTAGAAAAACTAGCAAAATAATAATATTTGTTTGTGACAAACTTTAAATACATTACTTCCCAGCAGCAACTGTAATGTCAGAGAAATATCACGTGGGTTCTGTGGCAATTAAATATTTGAGGGCGTATTTTCATGTTCAAACAGAGGTTTTGTGGTACAATGTATATTTTTTCAAAAACACCCATTTTTGGAGATGATCTGTGTAGGAGAATAAAGATTTTAAGCTTTTTCCTTTGATTTTTGAACTCATTCTAGCTTCTCTGGTAAGAGACATGATCAGCTAGCTAGAAGAACATAAGAATTTATTTACGTGTGCAGAAATGCTCTTCTCTTTTTGTCATTGCTAAAGAAATTGCAAAGCAGGGGAATTGTAGGAGTCTCTTCTATTTTTATATGTTTCTAGAGTACAGAAACAGCAATATATATCCTCACAAGTCACACATTTCTTCCATCTATCTTTAATCCCGTTATTCTATCAATCAACATTTTCTCCTTTTTTTTCTTCCCTCTGTCCCTTCATTTATGAAAGTGATTATATCATAGCTGGAAAAACAGGGAAGTTTGAAAGTTTGTAAGAAACTAGAATAAACTGCATTTGAAAATCTGGGAAATTCAGGAGAACGTGCAACATATTTTCGCTTGATAAAATTGTGAAAAGCACAAAAGTACTCTTGAGACATATGTTTCCTTCTGCTGAGTGACAGCCTTAAGGACAGTACATGTGAGAGAGAGGTTTTAGAGGTAAAAATATTTTTTCTTTTAACTGAGTAGCAGAGAATCAGGGATGTTTGAAGCATATGTAAATTGGCAGTACAGTCTTTGTCTTCTTATATTATTTTTCCTCTCTCTATGCTTGCACACAGGTGGATTTCGCCCTTTGACTTATTTTCTGCTTAGAACCAGAACAACCCTCAGAGCAAAATTAGAGGTATAATATATATATATACGATTTTGAGGAACTGTAATAATAAAAAAAATCATGTTGATTCATAAGGATATTTTATATCCATTTTAGATAAAGCTGTCTATCACTTTCACTATCAGTTTTGCATAAACAAGAATTGCATGCTTGCTGATCTGAGTTTTCATTATAGTGATGCATTTTTCAAAGTACTTCATAACTCCACTGAATAAGATTGAAATATGCAGCAATTTGCTTGAATATGGTTTAAATGGAAAGGAAGAATAACGCTTATTAGGAGAATCCAGTGGACATGGTGGAACTAATTTCCTCTCATAGCGCAGATTTCACTGAGTGACGGCATTGTGGAAGGAGGGGAGTGCTTCTGGTACAGGCAGTGAGATGGAGAGAAAGCTCTACCAATGTTTTTTTTTTACTGAGTGAGAAGCAGCAGCCATGAAACCTAAAGAAGATCAAATTATGTTGAAAGCTGCTGGTGGTTTGAGCTTAACCTGGTGGCATTGTCAGAAAACTCCATAAGAGATCTTGCAGAGGTTAAATGCTAAATCTTGAAGGAATCCTGGCAAGAAGTTACTTGGCTCAAGTAGATGAAAGGACAAAAGGGACATTAAGCATGGAACTAGTGGTTCAAGTTTCTGAAAAAAATCAGAGTAAAACCATTTTCATTGCAAAGAACATACCTCAGCTTAAAATTACAGATAGGGAAGAAATAAGAAGAAAAGAATGCTAAAGATTCCTGTGCCAAAAGACCAAATCAGAAATTTCCAAAAGGGTAAAAAGGAAAAACTAAGAAAAATTAAGGCAGGAGGTGGAAGACAATGGATTTGAGAAAGATTTTTAAACCTTTTAAGAAAGGTTTTTAAACCTAATTTAGAGGTTTTTAAACCTTTCTTAAAGGGAAGGAGTTGTGGCACGTACAAAAAAGTCTTCAGCCAAAGCTGGAAATGTTGAAGTAAGAGATGTATTGTTACAAAATTCTTGTTGTAAATAATTATTTGATATTTTTTATCGGAAGAACATTTTTTAACTGAAAATCGGCATGCCATCTGAATATGATGAAAAACTTCTCTTTGAGTGTGATTGAGCACTGGAATAGGCTGCAGAGAGGTTGTGGAGTCTCCTTTTCTGTCGGTATTCAAAACCAGATCCTGTGCAACCTGCTCTGGTGAGCCTGGCTGAACAGGGGGGTTGGATTGCAGGGTCTCCAGTGTTCCTTTCCAACCCAAACATTCTGTGGTTCTGTGATTCTGAATCCGCTGTGATGCATCAACAGAGCAGACAACATGAACAGAATTTCATTTTTAAGTCAAAATAACCCCTTGCTAATAAACATTTTCAAATTTGAGTGCAGCACTGTGGAATTTATAACCTGTGATTGGAATAAATTGTGCATAAATTACCTTAAAATTAATCAAAGGTCCTATGAAAATTACTCTCACAATTCTGCCCCTTTATCAGCGTGTCTGCAACTGCACAGCACTCTCCATTGTCTTTTGTTCAACACAATTCTGCTTAGAGAAATGTGAATGCTCTGTACCATCCAGAGACAAAAAATTCTCTTTAGATTTAAACAAAATCACAGACTGGCAAATTTTGTTAGCAATTCTAGAGAATGTATTTTTAATTTCCAAAATGTTTTTAAGAATCTTAGTTGGCTGGTTTCCACTCTCTAGCCCCAAAGTAAAAAAAAGTAAAGAAAAAGGTTCAGAAACAAATATAAAAAAGGTTTTGAGGTAGTAACAAAAACTAGGCTACAAAAGGTCTCAGAGCAGGAACTTCATCTGTTGGTGGGTACTTGCTCAGTTCAGTAGTCACATGATTCACACATTGGTTCTTTAGACAAACCCACAGCTGCTGGTTTGTACAGTCTTGTGGCTTTTCTTGAGGGCTCCAGGCATGCACATTGAAGACAAACTATTTCAGTTCCTGCATGCCCCTATGCTGTTCTACTGGGGTTTAGTTATAAAATAAAAGCATGAAAAAATTAAATTGATGGTTGAAACTGTCTAGCTAAAGTTTACATTGAGGAAGAATAGTGTTATTTAACAGACACCTTTACATTTTCAGCAATATTTTATTTGCCATGCACTTAATTAATCACTTAAAATTATGTTAGAAGTCTTTTAGTAGAAAGTTTAAGTCTTGATGCATTAGATGAAGTCTTGAAGCATTAGATGTATGGCAGTAAATGTTATGGACCAAGAATTTTGCATTACGCTCACAATCTACCTTTCCTGATAATGGACCATACTAAAATAATTTTCGAGTCTTTCAGCAGTTTTCACAAACTTCTATGACAACAGATTTTGATCTTTCTAAATATGTGTAGCTCTTCCACTAAATTGAATACTCTGTCTATGCAAGCAGCAAACAGAAGAGTTTACATATGAATTTTTAGACATGAGATAAATTTTTCTTTAGATAGTGAGTGAAATGGACATCAGAGTAAAAAAAAAAAAAGCACTCCCAAAAACAATGAGATCTGCTGAGATGGTAGATATGCACAAAACAATCATTTTCTTTGCTTTTAAACCCTAAAATTTCTACACCTGTCTTTAGGAACCAGGATGTGTATTGCTTAAATCCTTATTGAAATTGTTTTTCAACTCTTTGAAAGACATGCAGGGATAAAAAAGCTACAGATGTTGTTCAAAAGCAGGAAAATTTTCCTCAAAATTTTTTAGAAAAAAGTGTTAATGCATTTTAATACCCAAGAGTGTGAAAAAGAACAAAGCATAGAGCACATGGGAAGGAAAAGGAAATCATGCTGCTTCTAGAGTTGGTTCACAATGACCCCAATCCATCAGTGAGTCTGCCTGGAGGTCCACATCACACCAAGATGTTCTTCTGCCTTTCTATATTTGCAGCGTTCCAGTTGCATGATAGCATTCATTTGTGAGCAGGTACTGAAGGAGCAGCATCTGAAATACTCTGTTTATAGCCCCAGTCTGCTGTCTCCTAACACATGTTGTAAATGGCCTCACACCACCAACTTCTGATCTTCTGCAAAGATTTAACAAGCAAACTGGTCCAGCTTGTATAAAAAACAGGCAAAATGTTGCTATTATGACTAATTATGAATTGTAAAGAGCCTGCATGAAATATTTCCTGTGATCTGGCATTACAGAAACAGCCATCCAGTGAGCTCTACGTTCCTTCCTTTCTGGAACCCAATTCTGCAAACTGATGAACATTGAAACACCCATTAGTTTCAGTAAGAACTGAAAGTTGCCTCATTAGCACCCAGTATTAGGCTTAAGGACTGAGTTCAGTGCTGGTACAGAATCCCTGTCAAGATGCTGTGCAAAGATAAGAAAGTTTCAGATCTTCAAGTACACTTGAGTAGATATATCCTGTTAAACTGATTTGAATGAGGGAATCTAGGTATCAGTGCTGCAACCTTAAGCGTTTTGAGAACTAGGATGCTCTGAAAGCTGCTCTTTTAAGATGATGACTCATAAAATAAGAACTGTTCAGACCTCTTTTGTTTTGAAATGCTGGTTGCACCTCTTCTCCGTGCCCTTGCAGTGTGGGGAGGTGCAGATTAAGGCTTTCAGAACTGCCTAGTACTCTGTCTGGTTTGAAACCTACAGCGTTTTCAAATCAGACAGAAAAAAATAACACAGATCTTTCTAAAGGACTGAAAGTCTCTGTTTACTTGCACTCCAGAGGTCTGGATGGGCTTCAGCAAGTAGCGAAGCTCGTGAGTAGTTACCCAAAGCGATAGTCAGCTTCATCCTGCTGCTTTGTGGATTAATTTCAGGGAGAATTCAGCTCTGCTTCTGCAGATCCTCTTTGGAAAATATTTGAAATTGACATGACATTCTGACCATGGGTTGCAGCTTGAAGAGGAGAGTGGGAAGGGGGAGGCAGTGCGTGTGCAGCCTGTGCCCTGCCAGGGAGCTGGTGGCAGCTGATGCTGCACAGTGCGCGCCTGGTACCTGCAGCCCTGATGGGTACCCGACAACTTTCCTCCTGCAAGGTTTCAGTAGCCCTCTTCTTTCATCCATTTCTGCAAGAGAGGCTTGAGCGCCCTCTGAGTCCTTGGTCTCAGCTGGGGACCTTGACATCTCCCTGACCCAGGCAACCGAGCCCTCATTTGTGTGCTAGTTTCAGGAACTATTACATGAACGTTTATAAAGGTTTGGGGGTTTGCTTTATGGTTTGGGTTTTTTTAATGTGGGGTTTTTATTTCTCTTCTTTGTTTGTTTGTTTTGCTTTTTTAGCCTTTTTAACATTAAAATGATGTCTCCTCCCCTCATCGCTATTGAGGAATAATCTTCAGACAGGCATGAATCCAGACCAACTAGTTAGAAGGAAAGTTTGACTTAATATTGCATAAAATACATTTACACAGATGTAAAGGGACAACAACAAAGAATTCAGACAACGCTGAAGTAACATTTTGTTTTCTGAGAGAAGGGTTGTGATTTCCTATGGTAATGACAAACTCTAGAATTCAGAATTCAATTCAGAATTTTAAAGTCAGCATTTCCAAAATGTTCCACACCGCAGAGACACACTTTAGTCAACATAGCTGCAAAATTCCATTCTTCTACCAGTTCCTGAAGAAACAAATGTATAAAATATGTATATAACACATATAGTATATATAATGTATATGTTATATACAAAATATGGTTATATATGTATATAAATGTATATAATATAAAATAAAGCTTTATAATAGAGCATACTGACCCACCGAAGTAGTCTAAAAATAGTGATACATTTAAATGCACAGTTATTTGGATTCCTCTGTTGATCAGCAGACTCTATTTGCACCTTTCTTCTTTTCCTCTTTGTATGTATGTGATTTGTTTTCACCGGGAGCAAGATCAGAGCTTGCTAATAATGTACTGTAGCTCCTAGGTTCACTGGGAAGTATTTATTTCTTAATCATGTATCTCTTAAATTAATTGTTTGGGATGATCAAAGGCTCAGCAGGTGGTGGGGGTGATTTAGAAACCACAAAATTGAAGCTATCTTTCTGATTGACATCCTTTTAGTGTGGCATATATTTCCTGTTTGTCAGCCTGAACATTCGGTAATAATATCTAGTAATATTCTGGAAAGGGAAACCATTGGCTGACTGTATTTTAACAAGATGAATAGATCTTCTAATTTCCTTCTGTCAGGTTTGAAATAGAAGCCGAGCACATGTAGCCCAATCTTTCAGGAGAGAAAGAAAAACTAGCTACAAGGCACCTGCTTCTGCTTTTTTCTGCTTGCCTGAAGCCATAATCGCTCTCTTAACATCACTCTTTAAAAACAACCAAGCCTGTGAGGCTTTAGAAATATGCAAAATAATTATCACAATAAAATAAAACAGGTTGTTTAAGACAACTTTGAGGCACAACTGAAAAAAAAGCCTGTCCCGAGATCATCTTCCTCTGACCTATCTAAAGCTGCACTTCTCTCCTCCATTTTGGGATCAGATTTTTCAAGATCACAGCCCTACTCCATACAAGAATAATTCTGGAGGAAGCTCAGGATGCAGCCATTCAAGCTCCTCTCTGAAGCACTAGAAATTCTAGAAGTTCTCTTTCTTTGTTTCCCAGAAGCTCAGCCAGCCCAGGACATGCTTCACTTCTTTTTTTCCTGTTTATGGGGGGGTTTTTTGGGTTTTTTTCCCAAGTTATTGTCTCTCTTTCTTTTTAGAATAAAACCTTAACTCAACACTGTTGCATCCCATGCTCAGTATGAAAAAAATATATATGTAATATTTTGGGGTTTTAATTTTGCTGTAGGAAAGCATGAGATAGGTTTGAGGGATTAAAAAAGGAAATTAAATAAAGTAGCTAAATAGTCTGAGTGAAGAAAAAGAGAAAGCAAAACTAGAAGCTAAATTAACTTGGTGTTTGTCAGCCTATTCTTTTAGATAAGAAACCTCTCTGGGGAGAAACCTTACTATAATAACAGCTTTCACATCTTTCTCTTAGTAAACAATTTGCTTAAAATTAAAAATATGCATTGTCAAAAAAAGAATAATAAAAACAAAAAAAAACAGAAAAAACCCAACAAAACAAACAAACAAACAAACAAAACTAAACAAAAACAAACAAACAAACAAACAAAAAATTAAAAATAAAAAAACAAAACACAAACACCAAAACCAAACCAAACCAAAATCAAAACCAACCAAACAAACAAAGAAAAAACCCACAAATTTCCAAGATGTTGTATCTTCTCCCATGACATGGAAAGATAAACAAAACGAATCTGCTCCAAACCATGGGGGAGCTCCAAACACCTTACGTCTCCTCTTCATCCTGCCCTACCACAGTGGTGTGCCCTGTCTGTCACCAGCTCCATTCCCTGCATAAAAAGGATGGCTCCCAAGTGTGGTCCCGTAAGGGATTTCATATGGTGATAACTGCATTAGGTATGGGAGACATTTGGGGGCGTCTTGGAGACAGTTGAGGTATACAGGAAGGCTCCACAGTTTCCAGAATTGTGCCCACCATTTTCAACAGTCCTAAGGACTGTTGAAAAGCGATGCACACATTGAAAAATTTTACTGATGCCTTTCGGACAAATAGGGTATATGTGTTATAGTACCTGCCATCTAAATGACACCTTTTGCTTTATAAATCAAAACCATGGCAGAAATAACAATGCTATCCTCCTTACAGGTTATTACAGCTGGTAACCAGTATCCCGAATTAACTTAGTGTAGAAGCTGTTGTACCATTATCTGGTCTTAACAAAAAAAGGTGATAGGAAATCTATGTACCAAATAACCTCCCAACTTTAGGCGCTTTGTGTAGATATTAGTCGGTTTTCCTAAAAAAAAACAGCTATTTTCCTCCAAAGTATAACCTGTGCTTCAGCAAATTCAGCTTGAGGCTCTCAGTGCAAAAAGCAGTACTGAAACCTGCCATGTAAAGGACACACTGGTTTGTGGCAGTGGCTGTGATGGCAGTGCAATAGTTGTGTCAAGTCCTTCAAACTGAAGATGTTAAACAATTTAGCAAACTTTTACTCTCCAAGTCTAAGGCTGACAGAACTTCTCTTTTGTTCCTTCCTGCATTTAATTCCCTTTTGGCTTTTCCCAGCCCTAGGCACAATGAGCGAGTCATCTTACTGCTTCCTCATCATATTATTTGACTGTACAGATGTCTCATGAGTCTTTTCCAACATCTAGCTAAGTTCCCTCTCATTATGATCCCAGTCTGAATTTGCAGAAGAGACAGTTCACTCATTAAAAGTCTAGAAAACCAAAGATTTCTATGCCTTGTGGGGATACTCAGAGTCTTCCATCAATGATTATGAGCCTATAGCTGCTGTGAGACCCATAGCCCCAAAAATTTGACAAGAGTTGAATGTGCTACATCTGATAGGAACTTTCCACAACAAAGACAGAGACATCACCCAGGAAGGAACTAGCCAGTGTTTTGCTCTGTGAAAATATTTCCAATTATTTCAAGAGACTTTGGTTCTTGGAGTCCTTGACTCCAAGCTTCTGGACATTAATCTTTTCAATAGGTTTAGGGCTTCAGTGTGGTTGACACATGGATCTGGAGTTTTTTGTTCTTTTTGCTTTAAGGAGGTTGTTCCTACTAAAAATATTTTTCTTGAGGTTTTTTAATTATATGATGTTTTTATTGTACAGAAACACACCATGTCACAGTGGGAAAACATATGTTCAGGCTTATTAGCAATACTTAGTGTTTCGAAAGGTTTGATTGCCTTGTTTGTAAGCTAAAGGCACAAAGGTATTATGTGCTCTTTTTGCTAAACTTTAGTTTAGGAGAACAGGAGAAGAATAGTGAACTAGATCCTGAAAAGTCAGACTTACTATTAGTATCCATAAACAGCAGTATTTATGAAAAAAATAGTGTAATTATGTATAAATAGATAAAACCTGAAGTGAAATGAATTACATCAATACCATTATAAGGACAATACTTGAAACTGGAAAACAGAGGGCACATCCCTTGTTACTGGAAGGTCCCAAGAGTTTAGAGAGATGAGAGACAGTGGGTCAAGGAGGAGAAAGAAGGCAGAAACATTCTGTGTTTCTCAGTGGGGAAATGAGGCAGAGAAGGATGAAATGGCTTGGAATAGGCAACAGTGGAAAAGTAAGGCATTAATTCCACGTCTTTTAGGTTGTTTTGACACATGACCTGGCTCAGGCCTGGTTCACAAATTCTGCTTCATGAATTCAGGTAGTATTTCATACTCATTCATGGATGCTGAGTGCAGCGAAGGAGGGGAAGAACTGCTAGTTCAATTTATTGGGAGTCTCTATAAATGTGGTCTCTGCACTCAAAAGATGAAAGTTTTCTCAGAATCATAGAGTTGTCATAGAATATGAAAAGGAGTCACAAGGATCATCGAAGTCCAACTCCTGACCCTGTACACGACACCCAAGAACCACAGTATGTGCCCAAGAATGCTGTCGAAATACTTCTTGAACTTTATCAGGCTTGCTGCTATGACCTCTCCCTGGGGGAGCCAGTTCCAGTGCCCAACCATCCTCTGGGTGAAAAACCTTTTTCTGAAGTCCAGCCTAAACCTCCCCCAACTAAGCTTCAGACGATTTCCTCAAGCCCAGTAACTGGTCATGAGAGTGAAGAGATCGGTGTCTGCCTCTCTTCCTCCCCTCACAAAGAAGTTGTAGGCTGCAATGAGGAACAGATCATGTGACCTCAGCTACTCCTCATATGTCTTCCCCTGAGACCCTTCATCATCCTCGTGTGCCTCCTTTGTACACTTTAATAGTGGAAGGTCTATTTTTTAAACTGTGATGACCAAAACTGCCCCCAGCACTTGAGGTGAAGGCACTCCAGTGCAGAGCAGAGGAGGACAATCCCCTCCCTTGCCTGGCTTGCAATGCTGGGCCTGGTCCCCCCAGCCAATCATGAAAAGGCAGGGCCTCCTCTAAGCAGGATGCTCATGTTTTTTGCCTACAACTTCTGAAGTGACTGTGTTATCAATCATAGCAACACTAACACTTAATTTGGTGAATTTCAAGAAATCTCTGACTTCATTGAAAGCTAAACCTATTCCTAAACATAGAAAACCAATCCTGAGTGAACTCAGTAGAAGAATGTATCAGATATTCTGGCTTTCTTTTGTTCATCTTCTTTAGGAACCAAATCCTCAAGAATCTCTGCAGGCAGAAATGATTAGTGTTCTATTCTTAGGATGAATGGAGTCTAACAGACAAAGAATAAGGCTTCACAAACTTTGACAGCTGCTTTTTTGTTGACCTATACATAATATGCCTCCTTAAAAGACAAAATTACTTCGTAAAGTCTGCTTAAGTAAAGTCATTATCTAAAATTATATTATCTAAAATTATATTAGTTTAATTCATTAAAAAATGTATGTTGTGGGGCATATATAGAGACACTTGTGACAGTCAAACTTGACTGGAAAATAGCTGCCATACTTGTTCCATCACATTATGACATGGCTATCATTTTAGCCTAGAAATGGCAAACAGGTATCAGTAAAAACACTGCACAGTAATGTAAAACAATAACATGGTGAATAAGTCTCCCTGTCCATTTTCACTTTGTTAACTTATCAGTATAAATAAAGAAAGAGTGCCCAAAATATACGTATTTTGTTTGACTTACATTTGCCATTTTTAAATTTTGGCGTGTAAATTCTGCAGTAAAAACTCTACTCATATATTCTATTCAAATCCAGGCAAGGTAACTTCCCTGAGCAATCTCAGTTGGTTGCTTTTCCAAACACAAGCTGAAAACCTCATATTAATTTTTTTTTCAATATTACGTATATTGTAAGATGATTCTCTGCCATTCTGATGGCAATTTGGAGTCATCCTGAGACACAAAAATGAAGGCAAGTGAGGAGAAAAAAAGGTGAAAAAACCATTTTGAACCTGAAAGACAAAACTGACTTTATGTAAAAGTTTACATCAGCTCTTAATTTACCTTTTGGTGATCCATGCTATTGACATTAATATTCATGCACTGAAGCTACCATGAGTAGTTTGCTGCAGTATGTCTGCATTCTGTTGAATCAGAAGTATAGAATAGACTTGCCCCAGCCCAACTCACCCAAAAAAGCTAAGCAAATTGTAGTGAATAGAGGGAAAAATAAGTAACTGCTACCCAGACTGCCTTACCGCCAAGCTGTAAGAAAAATGGACCAGACAGAAAGTTTAACAGGAAATAGTAAGGAAGGAATAAAATAGGCCAGTCCAAATAAATTAGACTAGCTGGAAGCAGTGAGGGCAATGTCTGAGACATTCCAGTGGCTCTTCTCTGGAATGAATTTCTACAATTAAAGAGTCTCATGCAGGAAGTATCTGCCTTGGGGCTACATCTGAATGAACCCAAGGATGGCAGGCATGTTGGCCCCAACTGACCAGAACAGCTGCCTGCAGTTCAAAAGTGGCATCAAATAAAAACTCTTAGAGTCCTTGGCTAGAAAGATCTTCCAGCTTAATGCTTGGCCTTGGCATTCAAAAACGTTTGTGCCCTTCTTCTCTGCTTTTCTCTTGCTGCACTTGAAGACCTTGCTCTCACTGGAATCAATGGTAAAATTCTTACTGGCTGTAATGGGAGTGGGATCAGTATGGCAATTCTGTCTTCGACATACAATTCAGATTCTCCTCCTCTTCTATATATACATATATATGCATATATATATATATATATATATATATATATATATATCACAATAGTGCTGCATTCATTAATAATCCTTCTTAAGGAAGGCACTTGCAGAGGAAAATATCTTGTTTCTGAGTGTAACAGAATTAGTTTCAAATCAACCCCCTAAATTTTGAATGATTTTCTGTTTCTTTCCCTTTCCTGAAGGATTTGGTGGCATGAAATCATATTCTGGAAGGTGAGAAAAGGCAAGTCCTCATTTCTGTGTATTTGCTCTTATGCCCCTTTTCATGCCCTTAAGAATTTCTCTTTTTATTGAAACCCTTTCAGATTCCTATCTATTCAGTCTGGCCTATCTGTGTGTATCATAGCATCATTATCATTCCTTATTCTTCTTTTAAAGGCTAGTGATTTTTGCAAACACTTTACTGGGTTTGTGGCTTTTTTTGTTGTTGTTGTCCTGGTGAGTATCTCTGAAGTTGCTTAGTCACAGAGACAGGTACTGAGGAGTTTAACTCCACTTTTATTTACTAAATCCTGTTAGAACCAAAGTAGAGAATTAGCTGTTTGGTTTTTTTTTTTTTTTTTTTTTTTTTTTTAGATCAGGCCCTTATCTCAAATGAAAAATTAGGCTCTTTCCTTACATACTGACTGGCATGCTTCACATTAGCAATTTAAAAACATTCATGTGTCTGATGGGAAAGAAGGGTAAGGGATGATTTAGGATGTTATTGGCATAGTTACAGGCAAAGTATGGTCGCAACTGTTCAGAGGGGAACAAATCAAAAAGAAGAAAACAAGGTATAGTCAGATGTCTTTTCTACCTAACAAGTGAAGCCTCTTTGAGCTAGGAAATATCCAAGTGGTCCTGAGAGACATTCAATAGTAGGGAAAAGAATTCGTTCTCAGTGTTCTTGCTTTCTTAGTCCAGGTATCATGCTCCTGAATATTTGGGATAGGCATGCAGGAGCTAGGCGACAGGGAAGCCAATCCTCCACTCTCCAAAATGCTACCTGGCACTGGGCAAGAGGAAGGAAAGTGTGCCTGCTTCATCAGACCACAATCATCCTCATTTTCCTCACCTGTAAGCCTCTGAGGCCTCTGAGCTTTGCTTTTTGGCTAATCACCAGCTTCAATACTCTTGTCAGTTTTGCAGCTCTGTGCTATGCAATAGTCTCAGGCAATTAAGCATAAATCTATTATAGTGGGGTTTTTTTAGTATGGAAATATTTAGTAAAAAGAAACAATAGTATAAATGCATAGTAAAAAAACCCCAACTTTAGAACATATATTTAGTAAAATTTAGTAATTTTTGACTGAGAATACAGAAAAGCATGACTCAGAGTACCAGCTATAAAGAGAAATGCCAGACAGCCTTTGTGAGCAAATGACAATGCTGTTGCCTTTGGGAGAAATGTGTCCACATTTCAAAACCTTGTCTTTGTACATAGTGACTATCATAAAACATGTATTTCTCTTGTTACTTTTCTGCATAATCAGGTTACACCCTCTGTGGTGTTTCTTCATGGTGGTGGCTGCTTGTGCAATAAGGTGCAATCAAACATGAGCCAGGCTGTCAGAGCTGACCTCAATGGAGAGAGTGAAAGCGAAGGTTATGCACTCTGTGCCTCAGATCCACCCAGACAATGAGGCAGACAGACACAGCCGGACTTTGGCCTTCTGTATTTAGCTCCAGGGCAGCCTTGCTATCTGCATGGCACTACCTAGAGCTGGGATTGCATCAGTCTAGCCTTCTCCATGTGACTTCTTCCATCATCCATGTTTGTAAGAGGTCTGAAGTGGGTAAATAGGAAACTCAGCAAAACGCAGTTTCTCAAAGGGATGGTATGACACCAGTTGTGACATTGCTCCTCCAGGGGATATACTGACTATTCACAAACGTGATGACTGATACTGGCTAGTTTTCTGCCCAGATCTCTTCTGGATGCTAAAAAATACGTGTCAGGGAGACACAAAGTACAGTAGGATGGGTTGCACCAGTTGGAAGCAGCCTTTGCTACAGGAGCATATTAAGAGTCTTTGCAAACCTGTGAAGGCCAGGTCTGCTCTACTCTGGTCAGACCTTTATGTGGGATTTGCAAAGAGAAGGAGAGTTTCTCACTTGTCCCTCAATCCTGGCAACTGCAAGGCTGGAAACCAGCAAAGTAAAGCTTCCTGGTGAGCAAGGGGGCTGCTCCTGCTGCTTCAGACCTAAGTGACAATAACCACAATTTAACAAATTAAAAGTAATAAGTGAACAAATTAAAAAGTAATAAGTTCAATGACTTTGATTCAATCTATGAATTCAAAAACAATTAATGGGGATAATTAGTTTTAAACGCAAATCAGATGATTTGTAAGGAAAAAGGTGGAGGAGATTCAGCATAATTTATCCACCCGACTTTTTGTCTCAGTTTGAAAGACAGGTATTTGCTAAGGAAAGGCAAGAACCCCTTCCCTGAGATGGAGAGTGCAACTCCCTCCCTTCCAATTATTATAGTTTGAAACCAGGGGCTTTGAGGCAGAAGATATGGGAGGTAGGAATAACAGTTCTTTACTAATGTATCTAACAAGGCAAACAGTGGAAGCAACAACAGCTATAAAAATTGACAGCAAAACAACAGTATAGCTCAGTTCCAGTCCCTTTTGGAACAGGCTCCCTCTCCCTGCGCTCAGTTACCAGTGGTGGGGGCAGGGCAGGGCAAGTCTCACGCAGCTGAACGGGGCTGGGTGATGGCGGTGGCGGTGGCCCAGGTGTGAGAGGGATGGAGGAGCAACTCCCCGCTCACAGTGTCGGTGGTGGTGCTCGGCAGAGCGCCCGGAGGTAGTAGGATGAAGTGGGAAGGCAGCAGTGCAATGTCTGACAGCAGGGAACATGGCTCCTGGCGTTAGGATTGTGGGGAGGATGCCAGGTAGGAGCCCTGGCCGTCTTCCTTCTACTCCATGAGCAAGTGAGAGAGCAAGAGAGCAGGCCCCCCTGGCCCACATTTTCTTTTCGGGTATTCCCCCTGTCCCCACCCC
>VWZS01010507.1:1568397-1764162 GCA_013397075.1 Rhabdornis inornatus | reverse complement strand
ACACTCGTGTACACCCAGGCACACCCGGCCATGCTCAGGCGCACTCAAGCACACCCAGGCACACTGGGCACACTCAGGCGCACTCAAACGCACTCAGGCGCACTCAAACATGCTCAGTCACACCCGGGCACACTCAGGCATGCTCAGACACACCCAGGCACACTCAGGCACACCCAGGCACAGCCAGACACGCCCGGGCACACTCAGGCACACCCAGACACGCCTGGGCACACTCAGGCACATGAGACATACTCGAGCGCACCTAGGAACACTTGGGCACACTCAGACACACCCGGGCACACTTGTGCACACCCAGGCACACCCAGGCACACCCAGGCACACTCAGACACACCCGGGCACACTCAGGCTCACCCAGGCACACTCAGGCACACTTGAGCATACTCGGGCACACTCAGGCTCACTCAGGCACACTCAGGCTCACTCAGGCACATCCGGGCACACCCAGGTACACTCAGGCACACTTAGGCCCACCCAGACACACCTGGGCACACTCAGGCACACTTGGGCACACTCAGGCACACTCCTGCACACCCAGGCATGCTCACGCACACTCGGGCACACCCAGGCACATTCGGGCACACTCATGCACACCCGGGCACACTCAGGCACACCCAGGCACACTCAGGCACACTTAGAAACATCCGGGCACACTCAGACACACCTAGGCACACTCGGACACACTCTCACACACTCTCACACACTCATGCTCCCTTTCCCCCTTCCCCCTCAGTCCGCAGCCCTCGCTCCCTGCCGTGCCCTGGCTGCCACGGCAGGGATGCTGCTGCTGATTCACGTGTCGTCACCGGGGCTGCCCTCCCGCATCCCTTGGCTCTGCTGTGCCGCACGTCGCTGGCGCACGGCGGGACCAGCATCAGCTCCTGGTGTGAAGTAGGGTACTGGGGCAAATGCCCGCTGCATAGCAATGAGGAGAGAGCCGCCCGTGAGCAGACACGGAGCAAAGGTTCCCTATTCTCTTTTCTTGGCTGCCGGCACATGTGGGGCAGCGGGGATATGGGAGAGGAGGAAAGGAGCCAGAGACAGCAGTAGGAGCTCTGTCGCACTTGGGGATGAATGCTAAGCAGACCCCACCGGGCGGGAGTGCCCAGATGAATGGGATCCTTTCACATCAGCCTGACAGAGGAGGGATTTCATAGTTCTCCGAGCAGCACAGAGCTGCCTTAATCCAGCAGATACAATGCCCTGCTCATACGGCTCAGGAAACAAAATAAATATGTTCTTGCAAGGACATCACAATGAAGCTTTTAAGGACTCAACACAAGAAGGCTCTACCTGGTTCTCGGGTCTCCTTGCATGTGTGGCAGCTAAGAGCAAGGCTTTTTTTATTTTCTCCCTCTCTTTGCTTTTCTCAACATTTTACCCCATCACTGAAACTGGCTCTGGGGTGGAGGGGGAAAAGAATATTTCCATATAGGCTGTCCTATAAAAACAAACAGCAGCAGTCACCCCCAGGTTAATTCTAAAGAAAGCAATCACAGATACTACTGAGAAAAAAAAGATGTACTCTACAGATTAAGTAAAGCAAAAAAAGACAAGAGCTGAAGGGACAGTGTGTTGGGAGTACAAAGAAGGTGTTTGCTCCCCATGTCTACCATCTTTGCCATCTCTACCAAACAGCCATTCCAGCACCAGCAAGGATGAAGTAGTTGTGACTACAGGTTAACCATGTAGTGAAGCTTGCTGTCAAGGACCAGTGGCTGTTCCTTCCACTTTCCCATTAATTCCACATGTAGGGATACAGCCAAACAGTCCAACAGGGTGCAGTGTAGTGATACCAAAGCCTGTTTAATTCAAAAGCAGCTGTGGAGCTGGAGATGAGTCCTTCCCTGTGGCTCAGTCCTTCAGCACGCAGGACTGCAGGCTGCTGCTGCTCAGCAGAATCTGGTACCCAGCAAGCTCCAAATGCCTTTGAGACTCTTCCTGCATTTGCATACAGCCATGGATGGAGAGGAGTCTTTAGCACTTGTGGCGAACCCAGCTGCCCTACTCTGGCCACACGCTTGGCTTTTGATATTCTGGCCTTTTGTTGTGTGGTGCTGCTGCAGCAAAGAGCATTTACTCCATGGTATAAGAGTCATACTGTACAGGGGATCTATGGCACCCTCACTGTGCTCATGGGGCTGTTTATGGTGCTGCCATCAGTGATGCTTGGGCCCATCCTTCCCTTCTAAGACTTTTATTCTCCAGGTGGCACACAGCCTTGAGAAGGGGCTGAGTGACTTCAGCACACTTAAGATATATGTGGGTGGTTTCTTATTTTTGTGCTGGTTTGGGTTCCCAGCTCAAGGTGACCCTTGTTGTGCTGGGAGAGGATATATTAATATCTCTACTAAGAGGTCATGAAGGCTCTTCGAAACACTACAGCTGAAACCTCTCTGAGGAGATGGGCTTGTAATACCCAGAGGTTGCAACAGAATTATACCACATACATGGACAGGTGACTGCTTTCACTGGCCATCTGTGCTGTCCCTGGTGTGGAGGACCAGGTACATGGGGTTATTGGAGCAGCCTTTGGCACCTATCTGGAAAGAATTTCCAGCCTGCAGGACTTTGCTCTCACACATCAGCTCAGCAAGCTTCCTGCCTGTTCTGCACATGGCAGGTACCACACAGCAGCATAAAATTGTCAAATCCACCCCTCAGATAAAGAGCTTGTGTCAAACTAATCAAAGCATAAAGACATTAAAAAGCACAGAGGTAATGGTTTTACAACCAGAACTGGTGGCTTTCCCACCAGACCTCCCTGAATAGACCCAGGCCATAAAATGTGACAAGGGCAGAAATTGTTCTTTCTATCAACGAGCAGAGATGTATGTTTTGGAAACAATGCTCTGCTTTCCACAACCGTAGCAGTCTGTTAGCCCACTGCAAGACTTCTGGTCACATTTTGCTTTTCCAAAGTGTTAAGCTCTGTTGAGAACCATTGCTGATTCCCATTGCTGGTGCCCATTGCTGAAACAGAAACGCTCTTCCCAAAATGAGCCAAACTGTGGCTCTTGCTGTCGGATGTGTGCTCACTCCCATGCTCTGCAGCCTGTCTGGATGCAGAGTGAAATGCCCATTTTCCTGCCAGCTTCCCGTGCCCCTCTGTGTGCGAGCACTGCCGTTCCTGTGCCAGAGCTGCCGGGATGAGGCGGTGGGCTTGGCTGGGACAGTGGCAGCCCCACTATTCCCCAGGCCCACGAGATGCCAGCAGTGCCAGACTGTGTCAAACAACGTGTGAGTCACCACTCAGCTTCTGCTCAGCGGCAAGGCAGAAATCCACAATTCTGGCAAAATTTAGGCCCTTTTATTATTCCCTCTAGCAGCCTTTCTGAGCTGGCTTCTTTAGTGTCCCAAACCAGAGTTGAATAGAGCTGCCAAGGGCTGTCATCCCAAGTTTCTGTTTCTAATTTCCTTGCAGTGGAGATGCTGAGATGGCTGAGAATATTTCATTTTACCACCTGGCCGCCAAAAGGCTGGGTCTGCATTTTGGGTGATGTCACATTTCCTGAGCTTTGGAGAATGGTTGTCTCTCCTTTCTCTTTTGGCACAAAATGAGCTCAATCATTCAAAAAAAGAAATCCCTCATGAGCTGCCAAGGAAATACCAAAGAGAGAGACAGGAACAAAAGCACAACTGTAAAATCAGAGGAGACAAAAGGATTCAATAAATCTGATTTTTTTTTTTCCCGCACAGGCTGTAGCATCCATGTCAACTAATGACAAGAATTATTTGGTGACGTTGGAAGGAGTTGGAACTAATCTGCTCTTCCTTAACAGCCCTGTGTCTAAACCACCCATCCCAGTGGGTTTGTGGTTAATCTGAGGTCTATGCCCTCTTGGACACATGCTGTAGCTCCCATACAGCCCTTCCTAGCAGGATTCATCTCAGAGATGTCAGGGAGATGACTAATAACCAAATGTGCTCTCAAGCCCAGGGACCGAATTCATTTGTGTGGCCAAAAGCCCCATTAATAGTCTGCACACACAATATATATAGTTACCTTTTAAATATAGAGGCTTTGTCCAGAGGTATTTCCATTAGCCCTGTTTACTCCCAAACCACTTGGGCTCAGACATCTCGACGGCCTGGACCTAAATGTGGATAAAGTGCGAGGCAGCTATCCAAAGGGTGAGACAGAAGGGAAATCACTGTGCCAAGCAGCTTTAATGGAAAAAAACACTTGGAGTTGCCACAGTTCAGTATTATTTTTTTTTAACCTGTGTAGCCCGGAAAGTGCAATGTCTGGGTTACATCAGAGGTAAGGATTAGGTGCTCAGGATTACCACCACATTAGGTGCACATGGAAAAGGAAGACATATCAGTCACAAAGGGAAAGATTTGGTTATTTGAATATCTCACTACTGGAAAAGTTTGGAGTCTGATTTGCTGGGAATTCCCACAGGAGCAACAGTCTCCTCTTTGTCATTCTTTGCTGGAGCATAGTATTTTTATCAGTTTGCTAGTGAAGTGACCCCAACTTCTTTTAGGACATTTTCAACTCCAAAGCACCTATAAAAGAGCCTCTCTTCAGTGATTTTTGGGTTAAGAAGTATCCAATGGCTCCTTCCTGTTTGCTTCTTATGCTGTGCTGTTGGAGTCAGTAAGTCAGGAGTTTCTCTGAATCCTTCAGAGAGAGATCAGAATGCAGGGAACCTCACACTGTGCCACTCCGGAGCTGAATTGCACCAAGTTTTGATTTTGATTTGGGTTTAGTTTTGTTCTTGAGGGTGTTGACTTTGGTTTTTTCCCCTTTCTGAATTAAGAACAGGAAATCAGTTTAAAAGAGCAACAGCAAAAAATGGCATCTCTATGGTGAGGATATGTGAGCAGAGGATGGGTAATGCTTAATGAATACAGGGGTTTGCAAATATTTTCACCCAGAAACAACGTTCCAGCACCTGTAAATAGCAGCAATTCAAACAGAGAGCTCAAGCTCAGAAATAAATACATGAATCACTGTTTTTATTCCTTAGTCACATTAGTTACTAAATCCTCAGGAACTCCAGATCTTCCGCTCTCCTGGTTGGGCTGGGAAAAGCAGAGGTGCAAGGCCAAATGCTGACTCAGAGCAGCAAAGTAAAGCATACATGTGGCAGAAAGGCTTTCAAGAGCCATTCTCCATGAGGTCTGCTTTGTTCCTGATAGAGTCCTTCTGAGGCTCTTGTTGAGGACTCACAGCTTTAAGAAGTGAGATTTAGTTTGGTCAAAATAAAAATGAAGCTTTCCAGGTAAAGGAGAGTCTATGGCTCTGGGTGGTTCTGCTGGTTGGTGTGGAAAAGGATGCAGCAGGGGTCTGATCCCAGCCATGGATGGCTGTGGGACTGCACTCTTCTGTGTTGCCATCACTGCCTTTGACAGTCTTTTTGGCTGGCTGCAGGACATCAGTGCAGGTCCCAACTCACCAGGGAGGCTTCTGGAGCACCTTCCCAACGTGCCAGGAATGGCAGCCACAACACAAGCTTTTATTCCCACATTTAGCCCCATAGAGAAGCACTGTTGGTGGTTTTGGCAACAATGAAAGCATATGGGAAAAAAAAGGATTCCTGGGAAAGGAAATGGGGAGAAATGAAAAGGAAGATCCTGAGACTGCATCTCTGTCACCTAAGGGACAAACAGAAATAGGCGTTGCTAATTAATGGGCGTTTTTCAACATTATGTAAAATGTTTTATAAAGTCTCCTTTGAGCAAGAGCTGCCCTGATGTGCTGGGGGATGTTTGAGCCTTTTCAGGCCTCAGCTGGCTTGCTCACACCTCGGCCCTGCTGAGCCTGCTGGCTGCTCCTGCAGAAGTGGGGCATTCATGCTCCTGGAGTGTTAATGATTTCACCCGCCGTAAACCCGGCCACTCAACCGCGCACTCCGCGGACACACACCGAGATGAAATGCTCCTTTTGAGGGCCAGGACAGGACTTAAGTTTCTTCCTGGGAGAGTTTCATCTTCATCCCCAGGGAGGTGCCCATGGGAAGCATTGTTTCGTTCCTACCAGCCACGGGAAAATCTACCCCTCTTAGCCTCACTGGTATTGATATATTTTAACGTATTTAGACAGCCCTGGGCTCAGGAGGCTGTTAATGCTTGACCTAGAGTATTTTCTTGGCTCCTGCATTGAGAAAGGGGCATGGGGGCTCTGTAGAACAGCAATGCCAGCATTGAGGGGCAGAAGACCTTCCCATTGCTGAGCTCTCCACCCCAGACACACACAGTTAATTTCTTCCTCAAGCACTCTGTTGACAAATTTTACAAGAGGCTGGGAAAGTAATGAAAATAGTCTGCACTGCATGTTTATTTGAAAAATGCTATAAAACCCCCTGAATAATTTTCACACTGAGGTGATCTGACCAGCCTGACATGGAATACTTAAGTGGGTAAGAGCCCCAGGCCTGCCTGTGTCACCCATCTGGGCATAATGCTCTTTGCTGCTGGTGCTGCTCCAGCCATGCCTGGGGGTAACAGAGAGTCTGCTGCTGGCTCTGGGCTGCTCCCATTTGCATCCGGTTGTGGGATTTACTATGTCACTGTCAGGAGGACTGGTGCACTGTGGTGTTCCATGATCCCTCAGCCAGAGCATGGGATACAGGGAATGAACCTGAACCAGGAATGCTCCTGCACTGGAAGATTCTCATGTGGTGGCTTAGGGTAGCAAAGCATCATCCCAAGGTGAGGTGAATCAAGGGGAAAGGAGGCAGCAAGGAAAAAACAGGATTTTCCTTCTGTTTTCAAGGAAAGAAAATTATACAACCATTCGGATGTGGTGAATTAAATGTGATCCTATCTTAGGAGCCATCCCTTCAGCTGAAACTTCCTCTCCCTAAAGACTGGACGTTTGCAGCTCAAAGGAACTACAGATTCCAGTATTATGCAATGGTCCCTCTCTCCTTCTGGAAGGTCTGAAGGAATTGTGGATACTGCTGGATTTAAAGCATTTTCGCTAGTAAGGCTCCATGCCCCTACAGATGTTTCTATAGCCTTTATCCTCACTCCACCCACTGACCTCAGAAGTATTTCCCTCTGTGATACACTAATGCTTTTCCCACAGATGTTAACAGCAGGAAGATCCAAACCCACCATCTCCATTGGGACATGGTGGTTCCCTTCCACCAGATCCTTCATGGATATGCTGGGGCAGTGAGAGGTGGGACTGAGAACTGGTGAAGAGCAAGGTTTTTCTCAAAGAAGGGGATGGGCCACAACAAGTCTTCTTCTGGAAGCCTTCTGGAAGACTCTTGATCCACAGCAGAAAAGCAGGAGGGGAGAAACACCTCCATAAAACTACATGATTCTTTTGGAGGAAGGGATTTCTTCCGTGGGGTAGCTGAGATCAGAGTTTGCACCAGTGTATAAGACAACTCAAGTTGTCCTGTGCTTCAGGAGGACCCAGCAACGCTTCTTCCAGTGACCAAAGTTCTTTCTACCTCTTCTGTAGCAATAAATGCCAGTGCTCTGCCTTCCCATGTCAGCACCTCAGTCCCCCAGCGAGGCAAGGAGCAGCCTCAGGAGGTGAAATCCCTTAGCTGCTGGCACCATGAACAGGACTTGTCACTTCAGTGCAGGAAAGGGGGACACACTGCAGACTTCCTGAGCAAACAGGGAACTCCATCCTGTGCCTGCCCTCCAGTCTCCTTTGCATGAGCCACCCTCTCCCCTCCACGAGACTGACCATCTGCCAGCCTTCCTGCCTGTGCCTCCCATCCCCTCCTTCCTGCCTGCCCAGATATGCTCTCCCACTGAGGGAAAGCCAACAGCTTCTGTTTATTCCCTTTCCTCCATCTGCCAGGGCATAAAATGAGCCCACTCCACCATTTTTCCCCTTCTTTTCCCCCTTTTGCCTTGCTGAAGGAGCCATTCTCCACTGAGCCAAGGGACAGCCACCTGCACTGCTCCACTACAGATGTCCACACTGAGACAAAGAAGATCATCCTTGGTCTAAAGAAGAAGATTTAAAAGCAAACAAAATCTTTCATTTGGCTTCACCACCTTCAGATACTTGTCACAGGAACATAAACGCAAAATACATGAAAAATATCTCTTCTATTATTGACCTTACAAGGGGTTTTTAAAAATTATACCTGTCACCCAAATGAATTAAGAATGGACTCTTCAACAGAAGGAAAATTTAGAAAAAACCCTAATATTAATATCACTCTTTACTGAGCTGGACAGCCTCATGCTGGACAGTGCAAAGCTGTGTGGGATTTTGAGTCTGGGATGCAGTAGGAAAACATCACAGCTCCCTTGCACAGCTCCTCCAGCACACAACACCACTGTTACGGACTCATAACACAACACTTGTGGTGTTTGCTCTGTTCCTACACAATTCTCTGCAACTTTCTGTGGAGCTCAAGCATGTTAATCCTGCATAAATACATAAATTGGTTATTTCATAATGAAGCATTCTGCTCATAGTTTTTCTAGGAAGAAATGGCTCAAAAACAGCTGGGGGTGGGGAGGGCTGAAGGTTCATTTTTTTTTCTTTCTATTTACCTAAGTCATATTCCCTGTATGCAACATCAGATTAAGGTGTCCCTTGCAAGACTAGAGCAGGACCCCAATGGGGACTGGCAGCAGAGCCACATTCAGCACAACAGTGTTTCTGTGACAGTGTGACATCTCCCTGGCTGGATGTTCCTGCTACTCTGTACGTGAGTCCCACCTCGTATATTTCATTAATTCTCCCTGCAAGCCTCACCCATGGGAAGTTGGGAGTGTGTTTGTCACATCTAGAGGTGGCAAAACCCACACCAGCACCTGGGAGCAAAAGGAGCTGCTGGAAGCATTTCTGCACTGCACAGGCAGCTCCCAAAAGACAGCAAGGAGCCTAAGCCTCCTAAAATTAATTTTTTTTTGGTAGTGGGTGGAGGTGGGAGGAGCTCTCCCGCCCCCACTGCGAGTTATCCAAGGTGAGTCTCAACTATATTGGTCTGCTTCCAAATAAAAAATATCATTGCTTACACATAGTATTTATATGTTCCTCCACCCTGGTTTTGGCTCTTTCCCACTTTTCTTCAGAAACTGAGGCTGAAAAGGGCCATTCAGGGAGGCTCAGCAACGCAAAAACGGCTCCAGTCCCTCTGCCAGCTCCATGCTCCAGAGTGAGCACAACAGATTTTCAGCAGGAGAAAAAGCTTTCTTGGCTTGTGTTAACATTTTCACTTCTCACACTCAGACTATGTTCCCTTGAGCTTTTTTTTTCTTTTTTCTCTCCTTTCCTCTTTTGACGCTAATCATTGTAATAGAGACCATAGCAGCAACCAGGCAGCAGAGCTGCAGCCCATGTAAACTCCAGCTGAATTCTGTATATCCACATAAGCCTGAGGAAGCAGCACCTTCTTCCCACGACCCTGCTTCTGAGATTGCACTAAACTGACCTAGGTGGCCCTTGGTTTCTGCTCCTGAACCATATTTCTAGCTGGTTCACTACCAATAAGTGAAAAATGGGAAATAAACATGAATATGCATTTCCCTGTTGTGGATTTGGGTATATGATTACTTTGTGAGGTTTTTTTTCCCTTGTTGTGAACTGAATTTCCTGCTCTCTGTAGTATATTAACTGTGTCCTAGTGATCAGATCTTCAGCCAGGACAAAACAGTGTGGTCTCACTCACTGGAGCTTGGCTGATTTGCATTTCACAGCCAATTCATCTCTCAATTCCAGTCCCCTAAACGCTTGTATGAACACACTTTCAGTGTCTCCATAATTGCTATGAAGCTGATTTTAAGGGGCAATTTGAAATCTCTCCACTGTACATCAACTCTCTGAAGATGTTCTTAGACTCTTGGATTGATACCCTCTGGTTAGTAGTGCAGATAGTCTGGGCAGAACTGGGACAGAAGCTTTTCATTGATCAGTTCAAAGATAAACTGAACCTGGTGGGAGAAGCACATGGAAAACTCTGGAGCACACAGAGTGACCTTGATCCTTTTGCCAAATCACCAAGCCAGGCAACACCAAACTCCACAGGTGCTGTTTTTTAAGCATGTTGTCACTGGGATCAAAACTGGGATTTCCCAACTCCTGCAACCAAAAATACTACCAAATTGTAATGGCTTTTGGACATAGCCAGTGTCAAAACAGAGGATGCTGCTCTAGGAAAAAGCTGTGTTCCTCTCCCAGTACTTCTGCTGGCTGTGTAGGAGACAACTCTTCCCCCCCTGCCACGAAGGCACCAGGGTCCAGTTGCTGTAATTCAGGGTCATGTTTGTTGTACACAAACACTCCTCCAGCCTTTGGGAGCCTGCAAAAATATTTGTGAGTGCAATGATGGTACACACAGCATCACAAAGATCTACCTGTGAAGGAAATGTCTATGGAGAAGCGCGTCATTATTGTCCTGGTTTTTGAAAATATGCTTTATACAACCAGGGCACTGGACTCTGGTGGCCAATTGCCAAATGTAGATGCCAAGTGAGTGAAGGATGCAGCATACAGATTACCCATGAGCTGGCTGGGGTGATTCAATAACTCCTTAAAAACATGAAGGAGAACATGCTGAGGGCCTGGTGCCATGCCAAGGTTTGTGGTGAGGATGCCAGGATGCTGAACAGCCATTCCCATCAATTCAGTCCCAAGCTGCATCTCCTCTCCAGGTGGACTGAGAAAAAGAAGGCAGAAAGTGAAGCAGGGTTTGTGCAAGATTTTGCACGGGAAACAGGGAGTAATGGCAAGCTGGGGGTAAACTCTGCAATAAACCAAACTATGGGAAAGACACAATGCTCTTTGCTCCCACAGCAACGCTCAGAGCTACACCATCCCCTGAGGACTGTCATAAATCCCAGCCCATCTTTGCTCTCCAAAACACCCCTGGAGCAAAGAGTGCTGCTACCTGCCCTGATGTAACCTGACCTTGTCCTGGTGAGCTTGGCAGAACAGCCCCTCAAAAGCAAAACCAGGCCACAGTGTCTCCTTGGCATCTCCCACAGCACTCCAAGTGCTGCCCAGTTTCAGGGATCTTACAAGCTTTTCTTCTCCCCATGCGCTTGCAATGCATGTTTTCTTTGGCTGCCTTGCCGCAATCTCCTTTTCATTTCTAATTTTTGTATTCAATCTCTTTACACACAGCAATTGGCTCCAGTTGGAGCAGGCACAAGTCTTCACTTGTTCCAGGCAGAGCCATAGACCATGGAGTGTTCTGAGTTGTGAAGAGGAGGAAAATTATGACAGAGAAGAAGTGACTGACAGACCCAGGTAGATAAAGGGTAAGGCAAGTGGAGGGGAAAAGCTCCACTGGAGGGAAAGCTCCACTTTCCTCAAACAGCTGTCTGTTGTCCACCCAAAGGAATATCATGTGTTTTAAAAACCCCAGTAAATAACAAGTGCCAGCTGAATACAAAATGCAGTGTTGTTCATGGTTGGGTTTTTCATCCAGGACTGGTTTTGACTGTATTTTTCCTGTTGTTTATTGTCACTTGTGGTGTGTGCGTAAGCTGGTGTCGGCATGCTCCAGTGAAATGAGACACTGGTGGTTTGGTTTTCTTACTCTTCCCCAGGAAATGTGGCAGCCTGGTCCTGTTGCTCTCTTCTGCCTCATCATGTAAATGCAGAGGTTTGTGATGGTGTGTGTGTGCTAAAAGCCATTACAGAACTGGATGGAAGGGATGTACCCAAGACCATATAGAGGACTGTGGTGAAGGTGGGCACAGGATCCAGCTCTTTGCCTCAAGTACAGCCTCTGTCCTCACATAGGGACAAGAAACTCATTGCCATGCAAGCCACTGAGGGAACTTTGAAGGGGCAAAGCCCTGGAGTGGTGGCCATCCATACGCCACACTCTGCACCCCACCCTGCATCTGCACTGGGACAAACCTCATAGTCCAATGGCAATGAACAAGGTGCACTGAGATTGGCTAAAGAATTAGATAACATCCTCTCTCCTCCTGGAAGTGCTTGTTGCTTGTGAAATGTCTACTGTGGGACACTGCCAACTTAGCCAAGCAGGATTCCATAACAATCTTCACAAACATCAGTGCTCCCATCTGTAATGCCACCAATGTCCTTAGGATTAGGGTAAAAATCTCCAGGTCTTAAGGCTAACATGATTTCTCAAGAGCTCTTTTCAATTTTGCTTTGACAAGTGACTTACTATTTACTTCTATTGATTTTACAGCACGGAAAGGTCCCATTACGAAATAAAACACCTCTGACCAAAGACACATATTGCTTCTGAAATGCTGCCCAAACACAGGATAAAAACAGTCTCAACCACTCAGAAAGGCTCGGAAATGAGCCACAGAGCTTGTCTCTGCCCTTGGGGAAATTCCCAACCTCCGTCTTTGATCACCATCTTTCTAAACCTCGTGTCACAAGCAGATGAAAGGAGATGCCTTTTGAGAGAGAAAAGACCAAAGTCATCCCTGTGACTGTGGCAGCCTGGCACTGGAGGAGTTAAACCAGCAGCACCTCTGAGGGGCTGGAATCCACAAAGGTGTGCAAATGGCAGCCAGCCCATCAGAAGTGCTGAGTTTGCCCAGGGACTGCTAAATTCCTGCCTCTCCCCATGCAGTTGACATCTCCATCCCCACCAGCTTGCTGGCTGCCTTCCCTTCCCTGCAGAGCTGGGAGAGAGAAATGAAAACACAGATGACTGTGAGGGAGAAAGCACTATGAAAAGGTGGTTTCTGGCACAGGGGGGTTTGCCACGTCACGGGCACTTCTTGGCTTCAGCCCTACAAACAGCTCCCACCGAGGTAGCCAGCAGCCTGCGAGGAGGAGGATGGAAAAGTACCAGGGAGTGCTCGCTCCCAGCCTTCCTCCTCCCGTGGGGAGCTCTGCANCCCCACAGACCTCTGCAGTGGGAGCAGGGAGAGCACAGGGAATACATGACCTGGTCCTTGCAAAGCTGCTTTGGAAAAAGATCTCCAGCTGGCCCTATTCCCACAGCTGATCCAGTACATTACAAGGACAATGCAGGGGTCACTTGGACAGTCTCAGGATTTCCAAGCCTGTCTGCAGGCAAAGGTGTTAAATCTTTAGACAACTCTTGCCAAACTTTAAGCCAAAGAAGCAGTAGATGCCCCAGAGAGGACAGACAGCCTGATCTGAGAGCTGGATGAATATTTTGCAGTCACTATTTAAAAACGGGACATGAGCAATTTATAATGAAGCAGTGTCACCAGCTGGCATCTGAAAAGCATTTCCTCTCCGTCAACAAGCAGGAGAGAAACTGGAGGGAATTGTGTGAAACCAAATTTCATTTTCCTTTATTTATAAAATTATTCCCCAGCTCAGAAGCTGAGCAGCCTCAGAATCGGTTTTGGGATCAGTGTTCAGATCAGTGTCCCCTGATCCACCTGCAGCAAGTGCCTTAAGCCCTGTTTGTGGTGTGGTATGGTGCAAAGCTTGCCAAGACAGCACCTGTGTATGAATATTGGCAGTGGAGTCATACCCATATTTTCTTAAGCTGATGCTATGTAGGAGATAAGAAAATTCAAATCTCATGTTTGTGGGCTTCATGCAGCCATGCAGAGAAAGAGAAACAGCTTTTCTCTACCTCTGAATCTGATTTGCCCATTATCTCCCAGCTCCTGTCCTCCAGCCTGGGGAATAATTGGGAATACAGATCTCTTTGTAATTCTCCTCCATAAGCACATGAGTCAGAGCTGCTGCCTTCATTTGCAGGTAATCACACTAGCGAATGCAGCCACGCTAGTCCCTTGCCTTTTAGCATCCTTAGAGGGGGTCTTTGAAGTTTTAATGCTTTGGATCTGAATTAGCTCTTTCAGCTCATTATTTATGGTTATTTCTCCCAACCTGAAATGGGTCCCACAAACTCTCTGGTAAGCTGGATCAGAGATCATGTAATTCCAAGGGAGTTTCTGGAAGTGTCACTGCCTTCTACTCAAAACAGCATCATCAAGAACATTCAGCTTCATGATTTTCCTGTCATTTAATGTCACAACTACCCATTCCATGCCTCTGCAGCTATCAAGGAGTCCTGGGGCCTGTGCAAGTCACCATTCTCTGTCACAGAAACACACTGTGCAAAGCGTGTCCACTCAGTCTGGGCAAGGGGAGGGCATTGCTGCACAAGTTATAAATCATTAAACTGGTTCCCTGTTCAGCTTCACTGGGCAGCAGTCAGTCAGTTCTGAATTCACTCCTCAGTTTTCATTGCTCCTGTGGCTCTGCTCTTCAAAGGCATCACATCATCACATACCTGTGCTAGGGCAGTGCTACCCCTCCTCTTTTGTAATAGGAAATCCAGTTACTGAGAGGACAAGACTTGCCAGAGGCCACAATATCCACTCAGAAGCAATGCAGGGAACTGAACAGGTCAACTCTGTATGACACAGAGCATCCTTCCTCCTACCAAGGTGTAGGTAACCCATGGAGGGAGCAGCACTGCAATTTATAACTGCCCCTCAGTACAAAGCACTTAATGCAAGTTGCAATCTGACTCATACCAGTCCTTCGAGTCATTTATGAGTGGTGATTTGCTGTCAGGTCCCAGGTGTTGGATAGCAGGAAAAATTTCTTCACCAAAAGGACTGTCAAGTGTTGGAGCAGGCTGCCCAGGGAAGTGGTGAAGCCACCATCCCTGGGGATATTTAAAAGCTATGTAGGTAGGGCACTAAGGGACATGGCTTAGTGGTGGGCTTGGCATTGCTGGGTTAATGGTTGGATTTGATCATCTTAAAGGTTTCCAACCTTAATGATTCTGTGATTCTATGATCTCCCAGTGCCATCAGTGATCCTGCTCTTGTGTCTGAAGATCCCTGTGTGGTATCATGGGAGGAAATTGAAGAGCAGCACTCCTGACACCTCCCAGCACCTCACCAAGCTTTCAGCTTTGCTAACACAGGAGAAGCAGTGGTGTCTCCATTAGACGCCATGGGTGACTGTAGCCCAAATTCTGCACTGCCCAAGTGCAAGGCTGCTCTCAGAGCCCACAAATAAACATTTAACCCCAGATAACAGTTTAACTCCCACTGAATTCCATTAAAGGATTGAACAGCATGTGTCTGTGGAGTTCTACGGGGAAAAATACAAAAGCAGCAAGCAAAGGAGCCTGTTGATTTAGGAAGGGTGACAGGTAGAAAACAGCTGTCCAGCCAAGCTGAGGAGCATGCAGCAAAGTGCAGGGCCCACTCTGAGCCTTGCTAGACAAGAGTGCTCTGTGCACAGAGAGCTGCAGGACTTCCAGTTCTTCCACAAGTCCAGGTCTTCAGTCGCTGCTCCCTGCCAGATGCCTGTGGTCACCAGCTCCAGGGCACTGGCAGCCAGGACAAGATGACCAGAGCTGCCTCTTCTCTCCTCAAATCACAGAGTTATGCAAATTGCTCAGTGGCTTAACAAACTGCTTTAAATTAAACATAGATGTCTTTTTTTTTTTTTTTTTTTTTTTACCTGAAGGTTGCAGTGCTGTCTGTGCTACCACTATGACCAAGAGGGTATGTTAAATTCTCATCCTCTTGCCCAGGGCCTGAAAGAAAATCATGGACAACAGGCAGAACTAATCCAGTTTGTACTCTAAGCCTACACAGTCCTCAGTGGTTTTGCCTTATCACTCAGAAGCCCATCTCCATGCACTTTCATGCTGTTTATCTGATGAATCTTAACCTTCCCCCAAAGGACTTCACCCTGCCACCATTGGTGGGAGCCCTGGGCTTATTTGTCCTCATTGGTACCTTCAAACCCAAAAAATGAGTGCTGTTTTAGGGCCAATTCTTGCACTCCCATAATATTTCTGTGCTTTCCCCACACAGGCACTGTTTAATGAGACTGCCCTAAAACCCCTGAAGATTTCTGGTTAAGAGCTTCAGAAGCCTTGGCCATTTTCACACCAGAGCACCATACTGCTTTAAGTTCTGTTCCTGACTTTTCTGAAGATGGGGAGTTTACCTCTTCTCCAGCCAGAACACCTCATGATAACCTATTGTAACAGACTCACTGATGTTTTTAGGAAGAGTCACTGATGAGTTGCTGGAACAAATGCCTAGCAGCTGGAGCAGGGCCTGGAGAAAAGACATCCTCCATAAAATCCCTCTCTACAGCTGATTAGAGCTCAGCTGGCTTTTCTGCTGAGACACTAATGCAATCCTTGGTCTCAAAGAGGGACTTTTCAATAGCCTGAAGTAGATTGTTTAGTGAACTAAGCACTGGACTGGGAACAAGACTCCTACTTTTCAGCCCCAGGGCTGTCTGCAGCTTTGGTCCCATCCTTTAAAGCCATTGAGTCAGTTTTTCATGAGTTTCTGTAAAGAGGCTCCTCTCAGGCCATGTATGCCCTGCCAGCAGCACAGCCAAGCACAGCTATCCCAGGTAGCTTGAAATGAGTTACCATGAGTAGAGTACTGGAAGGAGCCCAGTCCCAGGTGTGTAGCTTTCAGTGCCATGGGCTCAGCCCTCTCCCCCCATTAAGGAGCCAGAGTCCAGGCTCACCCCAGGGAGCCGTGAGTGTCACCAGAAGAGACATCCCACCACACCACTCAGCCCTCAGCTCACATCACTGCAGTCTGGGAGTTTGACAGTCAGGGCCACCTAAATTAAGGGCCACCTTAATTTAATGTGTGAGTGCAGTAATAGAGACCTGCCCAAACTCTGCTGCCTGCTGCACCTTCAGCCCTTCCTCCCAGACATGCACGTGGCCAGGCAGGTGCTTCTCCAGCCAACCCAGCAAGGGAAAATGCATCTCTGATCAAATCTTAAAATTTCTTTTTCTCTTACTCTTGCTTTCTCTCTGCTGGTATTTTTTGGTCCCACTGGATGCTGGAGCTTGGTGCAGAGGTGTCTGATATGTGAAGTGAAATATGAAGGCAGCCACAGGCCCTGCAGTCAGAATCTGTGAGTCTCCAACAGCAGCAGGTTGGCAACTTCTCAGAAGACAGCACTAGCAATCACCTCAGGACAGAAAATTCTGTCTGAGTGTGTTGGAGGTCAGTCTGCTCTGAGCTCTGTCAAGTGTCCCATTGAGGCTTCAGCTCTTATTAACCAGTTCCTTCACTCCCCTGCAGCTCATGGTCATGCCTAGAAAGGAAATCTCTTTCCCCATCTTTACACACTGAATTCCCTTAGCAGGAGCTCCCTGCAGTGCAGGCTAAGGCCCCATGGAGAGATTGGATCCAGAGTGGGGGAGGCAAATATATTGCTGTCCAGAAAGCCAGAAGCTGTTATACCAGACCAATCTCTTCTTCATCCAGCCTCATAAATCTCATGACATTTCTTTTGCTGTACTGAAAAGTGACCATTTATTCCCAATCAACCCAAATTCTCACATCTGGATTCTGATCCTGGATCTCTGATTTTGATCTTGAGGCAGAAGTTTCCCCTCAACTCTCCCCAGGTTTGCTGCTTTGAGAGACCTTAAAATAACTGAATTATTGTTTGGTATTATATGCTTGTATTCATTTGTCAAGTGTTTTTCAAATGAGTTTCTGGCTCAAAGTTGGGTTTCAGAAAGGGTCCTTGAGTCACTCCTTGTCACGTAGAAAGGAGGCAGTTTTCCTCCTGTGCTCAAGCTGCCTTTAAGGCTAAAGTGATGCAGGCAAGATAAAATTAAGGTGTCTTTGTTACGAGACTGTCAGAGAGGACAGAAGTGAGAGAGTTTGGCAGGGCCAGCAGCAGGGAGGCAATGCTCTCAGCATCCACTTGAATAAATGGCAGGGAGCATGTTGGACTCTTACTCTGAGTGGTTAGGGACTACCAGCCTTGAGCTGTGGCAGGGATCGTGCACCTGGCCCAGGTATTCATGGAGGCAGGGAATGCCTGAGCCCAGTACTGTGGTTTGTGGTTCTGTGGGAAAGACCCCTGGGGTGTGGAGCAGCCCTGATCCCAGGCAGTGGGAGAGGAGGATTCTTTGGGGCACTCAGTTTGCAGCTCTCCCTTTCCCACCACTCCTGCTGCCCTGTTTTGCTCTGGTGCCTGCTCTCTTCTGCATGTGGTGTGCCACACTCTGCATGGCTGTGGCAAAAGTGCTTTCCTAAATCAGAGACACACCAGTAGTTTATTTTCCCACGTCAGCAGAGAAAGAATTTATGTCACAAACCAAGCTGAGCACTAACGGACATGGAAAATTGGCAAGGAAGAGAGTGCCATAATTGCAGTGGCTGCAGCAGCATGGAACAGGGCTGCCCAGAGACACACATCAAAGGAAAATCCCTGCTGACCTGGCTGGCTCTGCCATCAGCCCTGCTTCCCTCCTCCATCTTTTGTCTCCTGCCCTGAGGCTACCATGAGCCAGCCCTTCAGCTCTGCATCCACACTGGGGCTTTAAATAGGGGAAGAGTGGCAGTGAAGAGACAGACACTGCCTGAGTGTCTCTAGGGCTCACAGGGATGGGTGCCATCCTCCCCTGCACCCCAACCACCTCCCCACAACCTGAGCAGTGTTAAATAGAGAAGCCTCTTTGGGGCCAACCGGAGCCGGGGCTTTTCCAGCGCTAGCACGAGTCAGGGGACAAAGATGAGAGCCACACACAGGGCAAATGGAAAAATCCAACCAGCACACCTTGCTGGTGGCTAACAGAGGGTTATTCTTGGCCACCTTCACCCTGTGCCAAATGAATGCTGTAAACACTGTGCCAGGGCCTGCCCTGCCTCCTGGTGCTGCTTCCCAATTAATCATCATCCCGAGTTACAGGAAACAGCTTAGTGATGGGAATAAACACTCGTTTGCTTCATCATTTTCCCAGTGCCCAGCTCTCCTTGGCCATCAGGGGTTTGATGCATGCCATGTTCCTCAGGTCCATTTCAGCCCTGGCAGCACCAGTGCAGCAGCTTCACCTGTCACAGGTGGGTTCCCAGGGCAGATTCTCCTGCCTAAGCCCGAGTACCTTTCCAGTCCCTGCACTAAGCACCAGGCACTGCTCCTCTCTAATGGCTAATAGCAACCACCACAAACAGGCTTCACTCCTTTCCTAAGCAAAGCAGGAAATAAACAGCATCAGTATATTTTTGCCTTCTGCTGTAAAGCTGGCACATGGAAAAACAGAGGAAACATGAGCTGGGAGTCAGGGATGTGCACAAAAAAATGACCTTACAGACTGGAGAGAGATCAGAAGCTTCAGGAGAGCCTAAGAGATATTCCAGCAGGGAATATTGTGCAGGGAAAGGTATAACGTCCAAAAGGAGAAGAGGACAGTTGAGCTCACAAGAAAAAGGGATAGGCACAACTTGAATGTAGTGTAGAGTGGCTTTTTGCATTGCTTTACTTCCACAGCCCTCCCCCTAAGTGTGCGCCCCATGCCAAGCACCACTATACAGCCAAAGAACACTCGGTGGCAGCTGAGGTGACACACAAACAACTGAGCTGCTGTTGAATTCCTGAATTATCCAGGTGCTGCCAGCTCACTTGTGGAATAGTTAAATATAGTGATGTCCCTGCCAAGGATGAGGAGCCCAGGTCGTGTCACTTTGCCCCTCAAAGTCAGTGGCATTACTGTGAATATAACCCAGGGGCCCGTGCCCATCCCTCTGCCAACCACCAGGCACTGCTCCTCCCTGATGTCTAATAGCAACCACCACAAATATGCCTCACTCCTCTCCAAAGCACAGCAGGAAATAAATGGCCACTGTATATTTGTGCCTTCTGTAGAGCTGCTGTTCAGCCCTGGTGTTGCCCTCAGGTAACCTGGGAAAAAGTGGCTCTTGTATGACACCCAAGACATTACTGGCCACGGAGTGATGTAAGCTTTCAAAACCAAACAAGCAGAAACAATAAGGAAGACAAACCAGCCAGCAGCAAGCACATTATTTTCATAGCAAACAGCAGGATTTGCGAGCAGGAAAGTCTAAATACTGCTTCCCCTGCCTGGGAACAATTGTACCAGGGCAGTGTAGTTGATTTGTGGGCAGCTAAATAAGTGTGAAGCAAAGATTTTTAACATGGCCTTGGGCAGGGCTGTGCACTTCACATCTCTGCTTTTAAATAATGGTACTTCTGTGTGTCTGAAGTTAAGGTGACACCTCAGCACGGGTGGAGAGCTCAGACAGTTCAACAGTAGGTGCCATGCAATGAGAAACCAGTGTGACACATGGACAGGGACACATCAGTCCTCTACTCCTGTATCAGTGTCCCTCAAACTAGAGTAAAACAGAAACTAAAGTTCTTCATTTTCAGGCATCTCACTGAGCTGTAGGGATCAAAAAATGCGACCTGAATAAGATCATACGTCACTCACATAATTCTCTTTTTGGATGTAAGCAAGGTCCACCAGGGAACTCAGAACTCCAGGGAATGCAAAGCCCCCAGTGATTGGTTTCATGAAAACACCCAGGGAGAGAGAGGCCTGTGATGAGCTTTTCACTATAGTACGGACAAGGCTGAGCAACTTGGGTTTGTCTTGGAAGTTTTTGCATTAAAAGAACTGTTCTCTTTGGAGTGAGTTCAGCAGATGGAGGAAGTAGGCGAGAGCTCTTCTACTATGTTGGAGAGGTCTTCCAGGTAGAAGGACTGGCTGGTTTTGTACACTGACACAGGGGTAAAACTGAAATTGTGTGGCTTTAGCTGAAGCAGACACCGAGGATTCTGATACTGAGCAGTAAGTTGGGCTCCGTGCTGTCCTCCATCCATGGGAGTGGAGTCTCCCCCAGAGCTGACCACCCAGGCTGGCAGCCTGCAGCCCTGGCAGGGGCTGGGGGAGGGAGGCAGGAGCATCATGGTCTGCAGTAGCTTAGTTTAATCCCAGCCCCTGATGCACATGCTGCCCTCCTGAACAGTTTCTTTCTTGCAGCTTGAACACTCCACATTGTCCTTCCCCACCTTCTGCAGGCAAGGTCCTTCTCCTGGCTGCTAGTGTTAACACAGGTTTCCCTTGTTCTGTCCCTTGAAATTTCCAGTAAAGCACCTTTAGTACAATCTCTCTGTGGCTGTGCTAATTATGTGTGAAATATTTTTTTCCCCCATAAACCAAAGTAAACAAATCAACACAGTAAGATCCTTTCTCTCAGGCTGTTTGGCAGGTCTCACAGTCGTCAAAAAAGTTACCAAAGGTCCACACAGTCTCTGCTGTCTTTTCAAAACAGCTACTTTTGGGTTCCTGTAAAAGGACCCAACAAAGGAAAGGGTAAAACAAATCACAAAGCCCTGAAAGACTATTTCCCACCTGAGTAGTCCCAAGCCAAAGGACAGGCTGTCTGCTGAATGTTTGTGCTACGTGTGGGGGCTGAAGAAAGCAGGGAAAAGGGGTAGGGTAGCACATCCCCACAGCCCTCACTCCCTAGTGTGAGGATTTCCTTGGTCTGCTAACTCTGCTTCCACCTTTGCAGTCTCAGTTGGTGCTCAGTTCCACTTTCCCATGCAGTGGATCTGGCTTTTCCTTGCCACCCAGTACATGTATCCAGCCTTTCCTAATACTGAGGAAAAGAGGGGCAGAAGGTGAAGCATAAGACCAACAAGATGAAGCATGGACGCCACTCCTTCCATGCAAGAAAACATTCTTATATCTCTATTTTTTTTCCCCAAAACCAATCAGTTACCACCTAAGGAAACACTATGGNGAAGGAAGGAAGGAAGGAATGCATTACATCATGTTTGGGCTCCCAGCCCATCCTCTCTGAGGTGGCAGGTCCCCTCCTGGGGACAGTGACATTACCCTTGCAGCCTGACATCAGTGTCACTACATCAAGTCTCCCTTCTTGCCCACTCTCAGCTGTCCCAGGTCTGTGATAGTCACTATTAACTTGTCCCTCAGAGGAAGCCGTTTTGGCACAGTAGCTCTGCTGGAGCAGCATCATTTCTGAGCAGATATCAAGGCTTTTGCCTCCAGTCCCCCAGACAACTCTGCTGCAGTGTCAAAGTCAACTCACTCGTGCATTTTGCTGAAACTACAGCATCAGAGCAGTGCTTACTGTCTGTTTCTCTGAAGAACAGGATAAATCTCACCCAAACCTCCAAGGGGCAGATTAGGGCTGTGAGTAGAACCATCCCTCTGCCTCCCCCAGCCCCACAAGGCAGGACGGGCCAGGGGCTTCTGCAGCAGTGTTGGATGTGCCAGGCTGAGCCCCAGCAGCTGTGCACAGAGGCTTGTTTCTGGGAATGCTGCATCTGGCAGGGACCTTCCTACTTCCCAAATATTGACACTGGGATCTCAACATCCCAGCCGAGGAATAACATTTCCAGAGAGCCCTTGATCTGCAGAGGTGCTCTGATGAAGATGGGGGAATTTGGATTTTAGTCCTTTGCTTTCCTCTCCACTGTAGCAACTCCTCATCTCTCACTGTAGCAACCTGTCCTAACCTGACTCAGATTCAGGCACCAGGAACCTCTGGAGAGAGGCACAGAAATGCCTCCTTGGAGCTGCAGCCACCTCTTTGCAGGCCAGTGGGGGACGTTTCCCAAAAATGTACAGATGCCAGGAAGCAGCAGTTGTCAAAGAGAGACCTGTTTAGAGCTCCAAGCACGGTCCCAGCTGGGTTTTTAAGAAAGCAGCAGCAGTCAGTAAAGTAAAATTGTACAGATTGCTGGGAAGGTGTTCTGAGGACTTCTCCCCTGCATCCTTACTTGGTCCAGCATTTGGCAGTGAGTGCAGATCTAATCCCAGCATGGACACAAAAACCTGGGGCAGTCCAAAATGTTCTCTCCTAAGACAAGCACAAGCCAAGGCAAATTTTTGTTACCAGCCACACCACATGTGCCTCAACCCAAACCTCTGTTGTCCATCTTTTCCACCTAGAAACTCAGCAGAGGGCAGAAAGAGACATCAGCCTGAGGGAAGGGCCCAGCAGCACCGAGCTAAGGAAGAGGAGGAGGCTGTCTGGAGGTGTGTTTAATAATGGAGACCCATATGAGCATCTCCTTAAATCTGGATGCTTCTCTGATAACCCCAGTCCAGTGCTGGGGGAAGGATGGGAAGGGTCACAACCTCCTCTCTAACCATGGTCTTATTAATGGAAGGTTTATCTATTCCCCCTGAGTACTCAGAGCTAAAAGGTGAGGCAGGTTATATATTCCACTGGCAGAAAATGTAGAGTTATGCTATTAGGAGTAACCCTGATGATATTTCTGGGCCTTCTGACCTAAAACTCTGGCTCCACCTACCCAACCTACAGTACAGAAAGAGAAATGTCATCTCTTCTGCAGCAAACAAAAAGACACATTTGCTGAAGACTGGAAAACAGAGAGTGAAATGATGGAACCAGAGGAAGAGATTTCATAGTTAAACTGAAAAAGAAAGAGACAGACTAATAATAAATGCAAGGGAAGTGGAAGGAACAAGCTACCTACTCACTGCCAGCCCTGAGGTTGGATAATTTATCAAGGTTTCCATGTGTCATGCCTCAAGAAGCCCCCTACACTCTTTTCCATTTGTACAGGTTTGCAGCTGAGTTCTGACAGCTCCAGCAGTTGCAGATAGCAACATCCAACACTGATCTTACATCCACATCTGTTATATGTGGGTCTGTGTAATTACTGTCCAGCTGAGTGAAGCTTTTAGTGGGGTTTTGGTTTTGAGATTGACTTTTTTACAACATTTTCTTGTTTACCAGAATGAAACCTCTTTCACTTGCAAATTAAGAAGGGAGATATAAGTGGGAAAGGGAAAATGAATATTCTGGGCAGGACTGAGAGGGTTAAGAGGCTCAAGGGGATTCTTGTGTTAATGGGATGACAGAAGAGGCCAAGAGATGAGTATACACTTCTTGCTGAGGACTGAAAACCAGTTAACTGCTGTAAGAAAAGCCCACTGCCTGCTGTGAATGTTCTTGGACAGTCTGCTTAGAAAATGACCTCTGGGCAGTTGCATGCCAGCAGAGCCAAGTCTCCTTGTGACCCCTTTATTACTGAGCTGAAGCTGCTCAGCCTGGAGGATTCCTGGAAAGCTCTTTGCCACCAAGTGCCTTGGCCTAATCCTCTGCAGAGGCTTTAAATTACCAGCACAGTGGCTACGACCTTCAGGATGGCAAGTGCAGAAGGTGTTTCTTCCAGCTTTCAGGACAAAGCCTTCACCCCTCCAGAAATAAGTGACTCTGGGTGGGGAGCACCTCAGTCACCCCTCAGCACAGGTTCATTCCTCCTGTTTTCCAGCAAAGCCTGTCCAGAGGACAAACCATACCCCAAGGTGTGGAGCAGCCCTTTCCTTGGTCAGGTTGCTGCAGGTGTTTCTGTTGAGCTTTATTTTCACCATCAACAAATCAGCTCAATATTTCCTTGTGAATGGGCATTGGTGTGCTCAGGTCAAAAGCCTCTCCTGTGACCTCTCCCACCTCCAAAGCACCTGGCACATCCCACCAAGACCAGTGAAGCTTTTTGAAGAAGGCAGATGAAGCTACACCTGCTACCAGATCCTATTTGCTTCCTGCTCTTTGCACTCCCACATCCTCTCCCTGCCCCTTCCTCGCTGACCTCAGACAAGCAAACACTTTCTCCTGGAACAAAACAAATGCCATAGAAAACCTTCTTCCACAAAAAGAGCAAACAAAGCTTCAGGAGACACTCTCTGCAGAGTTCCCCTGAACAGCAGATTTCACTGGGGGTCAGGGAGAGCTCCAGGCTTCCCTGCTGCCACAGGCAGAGGTGGCCAGTCCCCCTTGGGAGCCAGGCAGGGAGCTGGGAGTGCTCAGTGTACATCACTTCTTGCCAGAGCAAGGGGGTGTGAGACCGTAAATACCCAGCCCAGCAAACCTGCCGGGCTTGACGTAACCCCTCCCCAGCTTCCAAGGTCAACAGCGACCTGTTTATACTGTGCAGGGTGAGAAGAGGCATTCTGGGAGAAAAGCAAACACAGGAGATGTCCCATGCCCATACAAAAGGGGCTGTATTCCCGTGTTGCTCCGTCCCAAGTTGGGAGGAACATAAAATTAGCACTGTTTTCATTTATTCATTGTACAAACATTCTGCATGGTGCCCACCCCCACGTTTCCTTGCTGAGCCTGCAAGTCTCCATCAGGGAGGCTGGGAGGGGGGCAAAATTGGGTTCAGTCCAAGCAGCTGATTAACAAGGTGAGGTGAGGGCATGAATGTGGCAAAAGGGGAAAAAAGGAGAAAGGGGCAGGCATGAGTTGTGTGTGAGGGCAGGGAGCTGTGCACAGCATTGCCCTGGCCAAGGGGGCAATCCACACTGTGCCTTCTGTACAAAAGCTGTTCCACTGTCACCCAGGGATGGCCAGGAAGGCTGGACATGTGTCACGCAGTGTGAGCATGGAGCTGGGCAGCAGGAGGGAAGCAATTCCCATGTGCACCATGGACTGTGAAGTCATGTCTCATCCCATTAACAGCCCTGTGCCACCCCGGGCTGCCACCTTGCCTCTGCCTTGTCCCATCACCTTGGAGATGTCAGCCCTTCTGTGCACCTCAAAACACAAGAGCAAGCGTACCTGGGGAGCCCTCCAGAAGTGCAGAGGGATGAGCAGCCCCAGGACACTCCTGTGTGCAAAGCCTGAGCCCAAATGCTGGTGTGAGCTCTGATATCACATATTTTAAGCTGGTGGTGCCCATCCAGACCTTTCCTTTGGCCATCCAAGGATAAAGATGAGATACTGGGAAGCCAGGATAAGCGTAAGAGGCTTAATCTTGGCAATCCAGTGTTACCAAATGTTTAACCAAATTTGTCCATCCCCATTCCCTTCATACAGCCCTGTTGTGCAATCGGAAAGACACCAAGGGGACAGAGAAGCAAAAAGAAGAAAATATTTTTTAGAAAATCCCCTGCCAAACAACCCTCAGTCTGTGTGCACCATCCCACCCTCCAGCCCAGGGTTCTATTTTTGTCAGGGGATGAACAAGCCACAATATGGGGGTGGGGGCAATCCCCGCTGTTTACGTCTGCCAGCAGTGGGACGGGCTGAGAGCAGAAGGCAGCTCATTCAGCAGGAGCTGGAGCCTCCTGGCCACTGCAGGTTCAATAGGTACTTTGTCCTGCACAGGAGGTGCAGGAAGGGCACTGTTTCCAATCCTGGATGCAAACAGGGCTGGGAGAAGTTGTGTGTGTGTCTGTGGGGTTGGCTTTCTAAATGTGGGGTGAGTTTTCCACCTGCACCGACAAGGCTGATATTCACACTGGAATAAAGGGGCACAGGTGCTGTGTTTGGTGGAGAGGTTCCTCTGCGTCCTTTTTACCCCCAGATGTTGACTCATGTCTTTTCAGTCCCCTTCCATGCTTTCAGGATAAATTTTCAGTAGGCAAAGCCTCCCCTGGGAGGTTTTAGACCCCTCCTAATTTTTAGCTAGAGATGTGTCAGCACTGTCCCTTTTCATCCCTCCAGTGGGACTCCAAAACCATGCAATGACTCACCTAACGGATCCAACGACAAGAGCCATGACTTGGACATTTTTATATTACACCGTGCTTTCCCCGTCATGGGATCTTGGCTTGGAGAAATGCAGAACCCAAATGTGAGGGTCAAAGCTGACATTTTGAGGTGGCAGCTTCACCCTTACAGAGCATCACTGCCCAGAGACACAGCTTAGCAGAGCAGTAAACACACTCCTGAGCTGCTGCAGCAGATAAGGGCTTTACTGGCTTTGAAAAAGGAAAGAGGGTTGGGAATGGAGATATTCTGGCTCTAACACTGGCTTCACCCATAGCCTTGAGCAAGGCACTTTGCTTCTGTGTGCTTCAGTTCAGCGTGGTATCAGAGCTTCAGTAGCACTGCAGGGAAGGGAGAGCTCAAGTATTGATCACTGAAGGAAATTGTGGCAGCTGATCAAGGACTGTCTGTTGGAATGTCAGACAACTGACTGCAAAAGCAGGAACAACGCTTTTGGGACACAAGCCCAAAGGTCCTGGATTGACCCTAAATCTTCAGAACCTGAAGAGTGTTCATAGACTGAAATCGTGCACAGACTGAATTTGTGCATTAATTATTTACAGACTGAAATTGTGCACCCCACTCAACTACCTGTGCACAGAGTAGCTGGGATCCCACAGCCCCTTCTCATGTCCCCAGTGTTTTTTTTAAAAATGCCAAATTAGCTTTAAATAGAACACAATAATTCCAAGAATTATAAGTGTTTTAGGGAAACAGTACCCTCCTTTTCAAGCTGAGAGCTGTGAGATGACTGCTCTGACAGTTATAGGGAAGGAGCAGCAGTTCACAACCATGAGTGGTTTGATTAGCACAATTTTTAAAAGCAATTTGAAAGGTTTATTGTTTATTCTACTATTTTTCTATTTATTTTTTTCTCTCCCTCTCTCTCGGCTGAAAATCCACTCAAGCCCACCTTTCATTGTTTTTGAAAAACTGCAACTATCACCTTAATTGGCACAACCTTCTTCTGTCTGGTGTTTTTCCCTTTTCTGGCCATTTTTATTCAGTAACTGCTTCCACTATATAAATTCTGGATGTTCAATAGTTTTCACAGAAAAGCTATTATCCACATTTCCTTGGCCACAGGGTTTGCTCTCTGTTCGAATATTCATGCTCCCTGAAGGCTAAACTTGACTGGAAATAGACATAAGCCTCTTTTTAACTTTATAATGACATGTAAAAAGCCTACCTAACTGCAAGGACTTTTGTAATGTGTCACCTGTATTTCAAAGAGCCACGAACTGTTGCTTCCCTTCTTTAAACAATAAACAAAAGTCATCTATGTGACTTCTTTTTGACCTGGCCGCTCCTCAGCTTAAAGAACAAACAAACACGAGCAGTTTATGAATCACAATTTCTCTGAACATATTTAGCTGTTTTTCCAATCCTTCCTGATGAAGACAAAAAACTGGGACAGCCAGCAGGTACTGAGCAGTTTCTATCCCTTTTCTGAAGCTGCTAAGAAACCACTATGTGTGGAGCATCACATTTTCCTAACTGGTCAGCTCTGAAGTGGAATTTTCTCTGTTCCCTGGCTTAAGCTCACCAAAGGTTCAAATGAGGTTTTCTTTGCCAAACCACGGCAGCAGCAGAGGGTACAGAGGGCTCAGTTATTCCACAGCAAAACAACTAAACATGTACATTTCCCAAAAGATCTTTATGTTACGGGGAGAAAGGGCTGTGGTCAGGCATGAGCTCTTTCAGAGTGTCTCACGTACGTGAGTCTGAGCAAAATCAGCCAGGTCACATTTTATAGATCCTGCCTCTGTGTCTTTTACACCCAGCTGGAAATACCATGTCCTGCCTAGAGCATGAGCTGTCATGCCCCATCTGCAGTGTGTTTTGCCTGTCTCCTTTCATTGCCATGGCTACACTGTGCTGCCCATGAGGAAACACCCCAGCTAGAGATGGGGGGAGGCACGTGATGATCCAGCACAGCCCTGGCTGTCCCAGGCCACCCAGTACCTGCAGGTGGTGGCAGCCCTTGGATGGATCCCATGTGCTTTGAGTAGGTGAGAAGGGCCCTGGTTTATCTCAGCAGATGAAGAATTAAATTTTATATAAACAGATAGCACTCGTATAGGCTGACAGGTTCGTGAGCTGCGGGAAGCAAGCACAAATACAGGCTGAGCAGAGAGCAGAGTGAGACTTTACTCTCACTGGGGAACACGGCTTGGTGTTGGTGGATGAGAAGCTCAGAATGACCCAACTTGCAAGTGCAAGTGTGCACTTGCAGCCCAGAAGCTAAATATGTCCAGGGCTGCATCAAAAGCAGTGTTTCAGGTGGCAAAGACGCTGTCCTTTGGACTTTTAACATACAGGCACCTGGAAAGTTTTGAAATGGATATCTAGTGCTGCACTACTGGGGAAAAGAAGGGTGGAGAGGGGATAAGGGAAATCCACAACCAAGATTTGGTATTGAATCTCTGAAATGGAATAAGATACCTGCAGGAAGAAGTGAGGCTCCATGCTCTGTGGTCTGGGAGCATTACCTGTCAGGATGATGGATGCATGGCTGGTGGTTATGAGCCTCAGGTTAAAAAGTGAGGCAGTCAGGGAAGAAAATTTTGAAGTGAGGCATAAGACCAAAATAATTTATGGGGAGAGGAGAAACTATTATATCACAAATCAGACAGAAAAGCAGGATCTTGGGAAAAGAGCGGGAAGTGCAGATATTAAAGATTGTATTAAAAGAGAAATGGAAGGAGAGATACTGAGGGCAGCTATGTGGTTTTGGTGCAAGGAGGGCACAGGGGGACCTGCCTGTGCTCAGTTACAGACTTTACCTTTACCTTAGGCTGGTGGTGTTCTCTTCCATGTTAGAAACAACAGATTTCTCAAACAAAAGTGCTTTTCTCAACTGTGAACACCTCAGCAGTTTCTCACCTGCTTCCAGCTGTCATCTGGCCCCTTCACAAGCCAAGGTGTAGGTCTGCAGTGATAGACTCATTTCCTCCTCCCCTCTCACAGGTTTTTATCCATCTCAAAGGTACCAGCAACCCCACAGAAAAAAAAAAAAGAAAAAGAAAAAACATTACAGTCCTCTCAGCACTTCCTCACAACTTCACTACTGCCAAGGATTCTGTTATGGAATCCTCCTCAGTTTTGGGGTGGTCTCTTCAGGCTCCACTGTTACTAGGTGTGTGTATAGGCTCTCCATGTCTCCCCAGTTCACCCCAAATAATCTTTAACCAAACTCATTCCCAACCTCCTCCTTTCTCTGCCTTTATATCACTTATCAGTTACTGATGCTCCAGGTGCTTCCCTTTTCCTAATGCTGAGCATCCCTTCCTTCCCTCCATCACCTGCCTCCCTACTTCAGCAGCAAGTGGGGCCATGCACAAGTTCCCTGAACTGTCCTGTTTGCTGCTGTCTTTGGGATTCCCAGTGGATCTGCTCCTTTCTGCTCAGACTGCAATGATATTGACTGCACTGCAGACACACATACTTTGCTCAGGTTCCTTAATTAGCTTAATCTTATTTTAGTTTGCTTAAACCACGTTCTCTTTTTATTACACAAACTATTTCTTCTCTCTCAACCACTTGTGGTGCCCCAGCCAGTTTGCTTCCAAACCAGAGGGCTAAATTTAATCCCCAACTCCCTATCCGGCTTTCTCCATTTACAGGTTTTTTTTCAGTAATGCTTTTTTTTCCCCCTTTCTTTTCTTTTCTGGGTTGGGTGTTTGGTTTGGGTTGTTTTTTTTTTTTTCTCTCCTTCTTTCCAAGAGGCTGGGCTTCCTTTTTGGTCCATAAGCCCTCCTATTTCCCCCTGCCCCCTGGATGCCTGCCTACCTTTGCTCTAAAATCCAGAGGAGGATCCAATACCCTTAGAGTGCCAGCTCTTCAAGAGGTATCTAAGGAGGCTGACAGGAGTTTGATGGTCTCTTTTGCAGCCAGTGGCAGCTAATGTGGTCTGAAACCCTCTCTCTCTTTTTTGCCATTCATACACAGTACTTACTCTTCAAGCTTGCTGCTGCTGCCACTGCCTGAAAGGACCTGAAATACCACATAGGGAATTTCGATTTCTTCTGGGGAACCGGGGAAGGAAAAAAAAAAAAAAAACAAACTAAAAACGCAGGAAAACTCATCTGGAGATTGTGAAGAAGACATACAGTAACAGCAAGAAGTGGCAAGTTCTTTACTTCTTGAACACCGAAAAAGACCTCATTTCTCTGCCAGGTGCATGGGACTTAGATTCTGGAAGCACTGCACTGAACTGTTAAAGGTAACGTATTGCACTTTCCTCCCTTCTCTCTCTTTGGTGTCTTTTCCTTAACTTTCCTAAGTGCTCTACAGAAGCAGGCTCTCATTCAGTGGATTGGTTGTTTCCCTGCTGAGCAACCAGCAGAGAAATGTGAGAGAAGTTGTAAAATTGATTGAGCCGGAGCTTTTCCCTCCTGCAAGCAGCGCTGCTGTGAAGGGGAGCCTGTGCCTGGGGCTTCACCTGGGCAGGATGGGTCCTCACCAGCATCCCACACCTTATGGGGTGCAGACCTATAGCCAGGGGCAACAGCTGTGTGCCAAGTTTGTTGGTTGGCTTGGGGAAGAGAGGGAAAGCAGGGACAGATTCAGAGATCCCACAGTCAGAACCACGAGGTGGGAGAGCAGAGACAGGGTTATCCCCATTCTCCCTACCCACAGACCCTCCGACCCCTGGGTGTTAGTTTGTGATGGGTTTCGGGAGCTCAGGTGATGTGCCTGATCCTTTCTTGAGCTCTGGGGATGGAGGCTGCTGTCCTGCTGATTTGTGGCGAGTGTCCCAACCAGCCCTGGGATTTCCTGTGGTCATGGTTTTGCTCCATGTCACTGCTCTGCCACAGGGCAGGCAAAGGGTGACCCCTGAGCTGGAGGGTGCAGAGCTCCGGAGGGGCTGACAAATTCAGAAAGAGAATGAAAAGAAGCAGGGTGCCCGAGGGTTTGACAGCTCTCCCCTTATGTCAGGATGTCAGGACTGACGGCTGGCAGAGTCCCCTGGGCTGCCTCCAGTGAGCTGCTCCGGGTGTTCCTCAGTATCTGCCCGTTTTCCAAATCCATTCGCAGATGAAGCATATTTTTAGCAACAGTTTTCAGGGACCTGAGCTCTCCTCCAGAAGTAGAGCGAGCAAAAAAAATGGTTTTATTTGTCTCTATCAGAAATTACTTCTTTCCATTCGTTTACTACTCTTTAAGACTTCTCATTTAAATCTTGTGCTCAGTAGAGCTCTGTGCACAGAATAAATAGTACATTTTAACCTTTCCCTTTTGAGTTGTTTAGCCAAAAAATTGTCAGTTTGTAAAGCTTTCCTTGGTTTTTAAAATAGCTTTGCCAGATGTGGAAAGGGGGAAATATCCCACAATGAAATAGCTGGGAGAGAGGAATTTCTTAGCATTCCTCACTACTTTGGTTTTCATCTATAAGCTCCCGGTAAAGGATGTCAGCTGGGCAGAGGGGCCAGTAGTTCAGGGACTAAAATTTGTAGGATTTCAAATCCTGCAAAGACACTGTTGGAAGCTGAACTATTTCTTTCTTTGCTTTGGTTGTTTGATGTTATATTTTCCTTCTGGCTTGAAGAGACTATATCTGCCTGACGGGTCAAAGGGGACATTGCCCCTTTCTGAGATGTTTCAAGTTGTTGTCAGAGTGGAAAAGGGGAGGCGTCACCTCCCACCATCACTGGATGGGACAGAGGCTGAGCTCTTTCTGCAGCCTGAGCAGCCTTTGGGGGGAAGCTCCATCTGTTCCACTTGAACTGCTGCTTAATGTTTCATATAATCACCTCTGTGTACAGTAGCCAGGTTTGACAGCAGCACGAAGCCTGGAGGATGAATGGGCAAAGAGAGCAGACAGGATAGGAAATTGAGGGTGTGAGAGAGGCGGAGGGGAAAACTTACTAAGGAAAAGAAGACACTAAACGAAATTCAGCAGACTTAGATTCTATCAGAGCAAACAGCAGCTCACCGCTGTAAAACACTCCCAATAAGTGAGGAGCATTAAGGGGTTTAAAGGAAAAGAGAATGGATGGTATCACTTAAAAGACAGAAACAATTAAATATACACGAGAAAAAGTCTAGATTTTTGTTCAGTGCTCTGGTCTCACCCAGGAATGCACGTAATGATTAGGAACCCCAAAACTCCAAAATCCACTCCATTATTGGTCTTTCCTCTTCCCTCTCCGGGGCAGATCCTCTGCAAGTGTGAGTTGCACGAACCCAGTGACTTCACTGCCTTCCCTGACACCCGACGGCAACGTGGGCTGGTGGAGAGCCAGCTGGTCCCATTTGAAAAATCAACGGGACCTTTCTTAGCTGCCTGAGGCATCTTTTCCACCACCACCACCCGCCTGCGTCTCCTTGCTTCCCCCTTTCCCTTGCCAGCGGTGGGATGGCTGCTCTACCACAAGACATCCTAACCCAAGCTGCTCTCCTCCTCCTCCTCCTCCTCCTCCTCCTCCTCTCCCCCCTTCCCGAGCCCTGTGCAGCCTCCACGTGTGGAACAAGCCGGGCTGTGTGTGCCGCTCTCCGGCAGCTTCCCAGCAGCAGCAACAAAAGCCGTGTTCATAGCGCTCTGGACCACATAGGGAGCCAGCGCACGCCGGCTGCCGAGAGCCCAGAGCAGCCGGGGCTGTTTAAAGAGTGAAAGAGAGAGAGGCACAGCAAAGAGAGGGAGCTGTTATATATTAAAAAAAAAAAAAAAAAAAAAATACTTGAGCCCAGCGCAACAACGGAAACCTTAGAGTTTACTTTGAAAAGCTCAGAGGTTCCTTGTGCGCGGGCAGAACAGCCCAGGCTGTGTGTGCGGGGCAGGGCTGCGGGCTCTGCTGTGTGCACAAGGGCGGTGTGTGAGCGCTGCCTCTCTCCCCTCCCTTCAATGGGCTCACAGTATCAATCTAAAGAAGCTTTTTGTTGGCCTGATGAATAGCCAGGGGGTTTTGTCGCGCTACCCGCGCAGCCTTTTTTGAGACGCTTCACACCGAGAATTTTTTTTTCCTTCTGTGTGCTTTTCACTGGACTTTCCTTTTTAAGAAAAATTTCCTCGTCTCTCTTGCATGACGTTCCCCCTCCCCGGTGATTGCTCCATACAGAGCAGAGAGCAGAAGGGTGGGGGAAGGATGAGAAAGACCAGGATCAGTCTGCTTGGGCACCCCCAGACCCTCTACGTGCTTTAGCTGCTGAAATGCCCTGAGGTGCTAAATAGCAGCCCCATGGACCACCCTGCTCCCACTTCCTTCCCCTGCTTTACAAGCCCAACTGCTGTGCCATCGGCTGGAGTGATCCAGTGCTCCCAAAGGCTCCAGCACACGAATGGAGGCAGCTGGAGCCATGTCATTGCTGCTGTGACCAAGCAAGGATAAGGGAGATGCTGTGACTTGAGCATGTTGGTCACACAGCGATGTCCAGAAGCCACCAGGACCCCATCCCTGCTGTGCTCACTGCATGGAAGTAGCCTGGAAGCTGGCTTTGCCTGTGGGTTTCTCTAGTTCGGCAGTTCCTGAGGCTGCCTGAGGGGGAAACCTTGCTGTGCTAGGGAGCTGGGCAGGAGGACAGCCACAGAAAGAGTTCTGCTGAGAGAAGGGAGCAAGAGATGAAAGTAGGGTAATGAAAGACCTCTGACAAGCATAATCCTCTGGGTGTTCACCTTTGTAGTTGTTCTTTATGTTAACCAAGGCATAGCAACTCATGGCTTTTCCATAAAACCCAGTTTATAGAGCAAGCCAGAGGGCACTTGGGGCAGTTGAAGTTGGGAGAACTTTGGGCAAGGCCCAAAATTAACTCGAGTAAATAAATAGCTCTACCTCACTGCTCAGTTCCTGGCAGGTTGTAACTGTGTCCTGATTGCCTGGGGGGTTATGATGGAAAGGAGCAGTGACTGCTGTGAAGAACTTGGGTCAGAGGATGTCCCATGAGAGGCAGGTCTGGACAGCTTGACCCCAGTGCTTGCTATGATATTGGTGAGGCACCCTGAACACATGGATAGTCCTGGTTGCCACCATGTTATCAGGGAGCCTGGGAGCCAGGGATGTCCTGACACACCTCCGTGTGGGGGAGCTGAACCCAGCCTTCCTCTGTGCCCAGCACTGGGTAGGGCAGGTCCTGGAGGAAAGGGACTCGCTTCAACAGAGCCACATCAAGTGACAAGAGACAAAAGGCCATCTGCAAGAGCAACCACCTCATGTCATGAGGATGAAGTGATCAGGACAGGAAATTTCTTCTGGCGGGGTAGTGCTCACGGGTTAGGCCTGAGAGGGGTAAAATTGTCTATTAAGCCATGCCAAATAAACCTAGCACACATTAGTGGGAGAATATGGAATGTAAATACTCATGCTTCGAGGCAGAAGGTAACCACTAAATTCCTTGTGTTAAAAAGAAACTTCCTCCTCAGCAATTTACTCCCCATTTTTCGATGATGAGAACTTTGCTCTGAAGTTGGTTATATGGGTCTTGTCTAAGACAGGATACTGGTCTGAACACACACCATTGGTTTCATCTGGTCTGGCAATTTCCATGTACCTTTGGCTTCTCCAGTGCCCTTGGTCAGCAGTGGGCAGAAGACTTAGACATTTTATTATTTGTTTATTTAGTAGTGTAGACAACCACTGAAAGACAAAAGGAATCATTTTTCATGGGCTGTAAGACATACAGATTTGACTTAATAGGAATAATTTGGTAGGACACAAAAATCTGTAGGGGAAACCAAAAGGAAATAACCAAGGAACATCTCCTGCCTGAGGTTAGATCACAGACTGGATGAGAAAGGTGTGTGGAAAAAAAATGCAAAGGCCAGCAGCTGATAAACATGAAAATGTTGCTGATCCCTTCCAGCTGGAGCTCCCATCCATCATTTGCACCTCTGCTGAGAGAGCAGTCGCTGTGCTGGTGATTGAATAACCTGTAATCCACAGCAAAACCTGTGGCTCCTGCTGGGATCCTGCACAGGGTCAGGGATAAACACCCCTGGAAATCCCCAGGCACCATAGGCTTTGCACAGGGCAGGGCAGATTCAGTAGTTTTGCTGGCATAAATCTACTGGCTGCAGAAGATTATTCCAGTTTAGCAGTCCTGTGGTACAGCAGCTGTAGATCTCAGTATAATTAACATTACATCATCCATACCACAGTTTCAAGGTTGAAATAATAATGTGGGTTACATATTGGAAATTACAGAATGGCTTTCATATAAATGATTAACTGTCACTGTTACTTACCTCCCAAAAAAATAGCTTCTCTGGTGTTTGGTGTATAAATAATACCCTGTACCTCTAAAGTGCTCAGCTTCAAAGTAATACTTCAGTGCTCTACCACCACAAACACCCTTCCATTCTGTAATAACCAGTCTGCAAATGATGTCTTTTCCTCTGTTGTAAATTATACCATGCAGTTACTGACACTGCTGCTATTGCATTCGATCTGGTTAGTAAATAATACTCTATCCCTACCATTGTATCTGGGGTTTAAATAATAACCTGTCCTCATACAGTAGTTGGCATGAAAGCATCACCCTCATCCTGCCTGGCACTTTGGAGTGCATAGAACATCCTGCTGCTGTAGAACAAATTGTAGCTTTCCTGTCCATAGTATTTGCCCTCTAAATATTGCTCTGCTGTTTTGTATAGCACTTATTGTATAAATAATACCCTGCTGCCTCGTAGTAATTGATATGTAAGTGATCCCATCAGGCTGCAGGGTTCTTACTCTGCTAATATTGCCTACTGCACCAGCACTGTGCAGAGAGGGACACTGGGCTCTCAGCTTAGCCCTCCACCACTGATACTTGGGCTCTCTCTCAGAAAAACAGGGTGGTGAGTGGCCACAGAGCTAATGCTACCCTACAACCACTGCTGTGTGTCAGCAGGAAAAGGGATTACCCCTTTGCTTATCCAGTTAGCCCATGGGATTGTGGTCCTTCCTCATGTCCTTCAAGACCAGGAGCCGCTTTTCCAGAGTCAGGACAAAATCCTTGTGCCTTCATAATTCCCAGAATCCCTGCAGTTTGTCTCCTGAAAAAATCCCTTGATGCTACTTATAGCAGAGATCCCCTGCTAGTTTTGTTGTGTGGCTTCCTGCCTGTTACAGGAGACATGAAAGGATTCAGCACCAGCAATAAGGTTGAGCTGTGTTTAGCAGAGGACAGAAGGGTCTTCATTGCTCAGGTCTGAATCTGCCCAGCATTTTGAAATGCTCCAGACCAAGCCCAGCATGCCCTTGATCCCCTCTGCAGTGCTGTACCCATTTCACCTTTAAATTCATTCACTTATCCACACAGAGCTAGACACACACACCTTCCTCTGTAGCCATCAGCACATGAATGTGTTTTGAAGCATTTTGGCCATTCTTTTGCCATATACAGGTAGGAATATGGGTTATAGACATGAAGAACTCAGAGTCAACTAAGATCTTCATTTCAGCTTACCTTCAATGCTGTGATTCCAGCTCTCACTGGCACATACAACATACCTGAATTATCTCAGCCAGGTACCATCACCCCTCTGAGAAATACAGCTTCAAGTTCAGTGTGGGCAACAAAGCCTTCCTGAGAAGTAAGTTCTCAAGTGAGCTGGCCTCTGCTGAATATCACTGCCCTTTTCCCAGCTTTTAAATCCACACAGGATACCTCCCTTCTGCTCTTGTTTTGGTCATTTGCATACAGTTGCCATTGGCCTCCTACTTGGATAAGCACATCGAACTGACATAAACACATGTATTTTATGAATGTTATGCTCAGCCCTTTCTTTCCTAGATGCTGAGGTTCTCCACTCCTCCTGCATATTCCTTGGCATCTCATCTGTTCAGATATTGAAGGAGAAAGGGTGTTTTAGCAACATCAGAATCACAGTCTAGCAGAAAATACAAGAAGGTTGGGGTTTTTATGCTTGAAATGAAAACTTTCTCACACTGCAGTCTCAGATTAACACTGAAGCTTTACTCATTTCTCCATTATGTGTATTGGCAAAAGTGAAGATAAATCATTGGTTGGCACCTTCTCTTCAACCCTGGCACAGTTCATTTCCAGTTTCTTCTCCAACTGGATTGCTTTCTGTTCTGTACCATCAAGTGCAGCTGACTGGTTTTCTGTAAATCTGCATGCAGTAGCTCATCCATCAGAGATGTCTCTCTTCTGTGCTGTTGGGTATAATTAAACAATAATATTACTAAACTGGTTTGGTATGAGGGTCATTAGATGCTCAGATAGCTGATGGGATTTATCTCCCTTATAAAATCAGTCCTTTTCCAGAAGCTGCTTTAGGGATTCAAAGACAGTTTTACAGCAGAATACCCAAAGACAGAGAGAAGCAGTTCTGCAAACTCCATTATGTGCCTTGCTCATCCACTTGCATCTCTAAATTCTGAAATACCATGCACAGTTTGGCAGACCATCAGAGTTTTACTACAGTTTTGACATTCCCAGAAATCTCACAGCACCTCACGAGAGAGCATCCTTTGCTGTAGTGTCAAAACTTGTACTCAAGATCCTTGAAAGCACCATATAGAAGCAATCTGTTGGATTTGTCGATGACCAGCGGGTCTGGTGTCTCTTGCTTTCCAAAATACTTGCTTTTAGTTTTCATTCCCTTTTGCAACATCCTTTTGGTGGGAAGGAGATTCACTGAGTCATGCAGAGAGCAAGCACAGGGCTCACAGCCTGAGGGGAGAGGATATCCAGCATGGATTTTGTACATTCCCAATGCCCACAGGAGGCTCCAGGGACTCCAGATACTGGCTGGACAAGGCTGGAGTGTATGGGCCAAATTTAAGGGGCCAAAATGTAGGCCCTCACCTTCCCATTATGCTTTCATTAAAAATCATTAACTGAAAGCATGACTCATTCAACCATGTTTGCAGGAATGCTCATCCTATATGCTAGAGAATATTTTTGGTTTGGATATTTAGCTGTCAGCTATTTTTCTGAACATGTCTCCTGTTGTGTGGTTTATTTCAGGGGTGCATCAATGTCCACTAATGCAGTGATGGCTCTTTAGTTGCAGCTGTAGAATTTTCATGATCTGCAGGCTGCTGTGTGACAGTGCCCAAATGTTATGTATGATTTCATCCGATTCTCACTCTGTGTGTAAAAGCCATAGAGCATTTTCCTTGCTACATTGTCTTAAGGAATCAATTCTTCTTCTGTCTGAAAGCAGTGTTCTCTGTGCCAAATTGTGGGGATTTAGACATCTCTTTGAGGGCTCTCCCTGCTGTCTTTTCAGGACTTGCAAGCAGTTACCTGTCTAGACTAGGTTTTAATAGCAGAATTTGAGATTAATGTTCCCAACCTCAGAGGTAAATGGCATCTTTACTACTGATTCCAGTGGTAACTGGATCTGGCCACCAGAGAATTTACCTGCCCGTCTTATTGGAAGAATGACAAGATAGGTTAAAATAAATCATAATTATTACTTGCCTTTGAATTGGTCTTTTATGCCAATAGTACAAAACAAATTTACTTTTATATACTTTCTTTTAGTGGCGTTGCATATTTGAGTTAAAATACCAGCATAACATGCTCCAGGGTTCATTTTAAAGCCCACATCTCCTCCACCAATGCTGGACCATATTGCAGATTTAGTTTTTGTAGGCAGTTATTCTGCCTACAGAGGAATCTGTGTTGGTGCCTTTCTGTTCCTCGAAATGTGGGCACTGTTGGTTTTAAGGTGTTCCACATATCTCTGTAAAAACAACATTTTCTGTTGCCCTTACAGAACACTTCACCAAACACTGGACAACATTTTGTAGCTCTCCCTCAGCCACATCTTGTACATAGGAATTTATTTACCTCTCAGAAAACTTGTTTTTCCCATCTAATTGCTGATTGGGTTTCCTCCATACCTCACTTTCTCTTTTTGAAGGTATGACATGTGGACTTTGCTTAGCAAACTGCAAATTTGGGCTTAGCAGCAGCAGCTCTCCAAATGTCTGTGGCTTGTGTTAAGGTTCCATTTCTTTCCCTTTATAGTCTACACCTTACAGAATAATTTTATATTTCATGTAACAGCCTTGCTTTTATTCAGGATTCCCGTGGTCTCCCCAAATTCACATTTGGGCTCTCTAGGCTTGGCCAGCAGCACCTTTCTAGATTCCAAGATCTCTAAGTCAGAGACTATCGTTTGTCTGTGCTAGGATTATTCAGTGGAGCCCAGAGATGTGAGCTGTAATGAAAAGATTATTGATATTCATTCACTGACCCTAGACTAAAACCCATTTTGGAGAGGGTAATTGTCTTCCTCATGCTCTCTCTTTCAATGTCACATCCACACAGTTTTCTCCTAAGTTATGCCATACCTAAACCCATTTTTAAGATTTATAAGATTAAAGGATCACTATATACAAAATATACATTCAGGTCACAGGGTTTGGCTCTATTTCCAGTGCAGTGTCTCTGTTCTTCAGGGTACTTTCACCATGTGCTTGAAGGGAACAAACCTTTCAGTGTGGGCAGAGTTTCAAGAAGACACTGAGACCTCCTTTGGAAAAAAAAAAAGGAAAAGGCTGTGATTGAGTTTTGGACTGAGCAACGGGTCCTTAAAATTTTATCATTTTATCTTTGTTGTTTTTTTCAGGAAGTGTTTGTTTGAAGGGTTTTCTTGGTGAAGTTTTGGCCTGAGGGAAATCTCAAGATGGGAATCTCAGGACAAGAAATTGAAACTCTTCTGCCACTTATTCTCTCTCTTATGATGAGAAGCTCCACTACCTTTCTTCCTGGGTGGCTGAATACATCACCCAGAGAACAACATCCACTGCAGGGAGGGGTCAGAGGCTGAGAAAGGACAATTTCTTAGGCATATTTTTCCATCACCTTGCTCCTTTCTTTCTAGCTCCCTTGCCAGTCTTATAAAATAGGACTTAAAGCTTTTGAGGTCTCTGACGGATGGTCCTTCTCTGTGGCAGCCCAAAACAAGCTTGCTTGGCTGTGAATCATTTTGTCATTATCTTCTTTCTTGTTGTGGTTTGTTCTCTGCTGTACAATTTGGCTTCGTTCTAAAGCATCACTATAGTAGAAAAACACGAGAGAGAGATTTATTTTCTGGAATCCCTGTTGGTTTCTTCCCAAGAAGAAAAGGACAGTCTGAACCAAAGGCAGGAATTACTGTTTGGACAAAGTGACCTGACAAGTGAATAGGAGCAGTGGATGAGCGTCCATGCCCCATGGAAGTGCCCCTAGCACGGAGAGCTGAGCATCCCTCGGTGTTCCCTGCTCAGCAAAATCCCCTTGGAATGACTGGTGCAGGACAGGACAGCTGACTGCACTCTGTTCCCCAAAAGGAATGGAGCAGTACCAAATTAAACAGAGAACGTATTGACTGAGCCAGTTAAATTAAGTTAAACACACACTGTGTGTCTTAGTTAAGAGTGAGGAGAGCCCTGCACACCAGAATGGTCTCCTGGTACAGGAACAGTTTGAGCACACAAAAAAGGAAGGAACTGTAAAGGGATGCAGTGCTATGAAGATGCTCAGTGGCCTGGCCACTTCTTCTTTAGAGACTGGCTAAGAGAGCTGGGATTGCTCAGCCTGGAGAAGAGAAGGCTCCAGGGAGACCTTAGAGACCTTAGAGCACCTTCCAGTACCTAAAGGGGCTACAGAAGAGCTGGAGAGGGGCTTGGGACAGGAGTATGTAGTGACAGAACAAAGGGGAATGGACTCAAACTGACAGAGGACAGTTTAGATTAGATATTAATAAGAAATTTTTTCCTGTGAGGGTGGTGAGACACCAGTACAGGCTGCCCAGAGAAGCTGTGGATGCCCCATTGCTGGAAGTGTTCAAGGCCAAGTTGGACAGGGTCTAGTGAAAAGTGTCCCTGTCCACAGCAGAGGGGCTGGCACTGGATGATCTTTAACATCCCATCAAACCCAAACCATTCTATGATTCCATGACTGGCAGGTGCCATGAGTTGGCAATGACTGGAGGAGAGACTGGGGATGAATATAAAGGGAAAACATGAAAGAAGAGATTATCTGGTGAGATTTCAACAGGGCCTTAAGCCATCCACACACTTACAGGAAAGGCCCTGGTTTGTACAGCCAGACAGCAGCCTCAGGCATTGCCCCTGCTCAGAACTCACCGGCTGCTTGGCTCCATCCCTGGACAGGACCAAGAGGCAGCGCTTTGTCCATGGTCCACAAAACCTTTCACCACTGCTAAAGCTGTCAAGAGGAGGACAAAGTGGTCTGGGAGAGCTGGTCAAGGAGGAAATGAGAGGAGACAGCAAACCATTCTCCTGCTGTCATGCATGAGGCAGTTTGAGTGGGTGCAATGCCCAGCCATTGATTAAGTTTTCCTAGAACCAGAGATGGGAGTGAAAAGCTGCTTCTCTTCCTTAATCCTTCCTGTACCATTCAACCTCCTAGAGAAATACAAGCTGGCATGGCTGTTTTGTGCTCAATTTAGTTGTCAGAGGTTTGCTGGCAGAGGAAATGGAGAAGTAGGAGAGTCTTGTTCAACACAGCCAAGGCAGCAAAACCCTCATTTATAGTCTGAATGTGAAGCTTGTGGTCTCTTTATACTGTGTGCCCTCTCCATAAGGTGGAAGGCAAAGTGAGCCCAGTACCTTCAGAACTGAGGGTGATCATGTCATTCCCAGACAAGAGACCATTTTGGTGAAAACCCACCCCAATGCTCTGGGAAAGACCCTTCTTTTGACATCAGTGTGTGAGATCCTTCAGCAGCAGTAGCAAAACTCACACTTGCATTGTGGTTGGGAGGTCATGTTGCTGCCAGAGAAATTATCTGAAGTCCCAGTGAGTAGAGGCTGAGAGCAAAAGCTCTTTTACTCCTAGGACTTCCTCTGCTTGCCTTGCATAAAGAGTGTGTGTGACCATTTGATATGCATGTGCCTTTCTAAGGAGTCACAAATATTTTGAGGATCTAGATACAGAAGAAAATAGTCATCCCTTGCTTCTCTAATGAAAATGCCAGTGATCTGCTCAGTAAGAAAAGATTGTTCTCCATCTTCTTGAGTTATGAAGGAAAAAAATATGCCAAGAAATTGGTAAATTTCAAAAGTTACAGATTCTTCATGGCAAACAGTAACAGTCTCTTGGAGCACTGGCACTACATCCTGAACAGCACATGGCAGGATGGCTCCCCTCTTTCAGCCAGTAACCAGAAAACCCCAGGCCCTCTCCCATGCCATTCGCCCTTTTGTTTTCCAGGTCATCCCAAAGGGAGGATCGGTTTGAGATTCCGCCTTCCTAGCAAAACTAAACTGTTCATGTCCTGAATTTATGAGACAGGAAATCTACTTGGGAGGAAAACTGGGGCTGAAACAGCCTCATTTAAGTAAATCTAAGCACAGTGTTTACACAATGTCTGGAATTAATGCAGAGAAAACTTTCAGGTGCCAACTTTGGAAAGAGAAAATGGGGAGCAAAAAGAGGCAGATACTGAGACTGTGATGAAGCTGGAAGCTCTTCCTCCAAGTTGGATGAAAGATTGCTTTTACTGCTGTTAAGCAGCAGCAGCACGCTGTACTCTCTAAGGCAAGGCCCAGATAGGATATGGTTGCTCACCTATCTCTTGTGTCCAAGATGTGACACTAGGAGGAGGTTTAATGTCACCAGCTGTGTGTATTCCCAGCATGAACAGCCTCACCAAAGATCATGGTGGAGTTTGATGTGTGTAGCACATCAGTGGAAAGTGTGCTTAGCAAGAGGTTGCTGGAGTTTTGTACCTTGTGAGAGGTGCCCATTCCCATGAAGGGACATTAATGCAATGGGGCCATGTGGTCACAACGTGTCATTAGTGTGATCCAGTGTGTAGAGAGACACTACAGCCACACACATGGTCCTGAGGCTCTCACCTTGGGTCCCCTGAGGTTGTTGTTATTCCAAGCTAGCATGATATTTTCTGTCTATCTGGAAAAATCATTGTGAAGTTGGCAGGAACAGCTTTGCAATGTCTCTTCCAGTGCCACCCACTGCCCTGTTAGGTGAACTTCCACATGGCATCTGTTAGGAGCATTCAAGGTGATTTGGGGTAGCAGAGTATTAACAGTTACCAGATCTGGGCAGTAAGGAGCAGAGTCTGTGAAGATTCAGGTCTCCATGCCTACAGATTCTCTAACAAAACACAGCTTCACACATTTTATTACTTTGTGGAAAGTCATCCTTCTGAAGGGCTGAGCTGGGTCAGAGCAGAAGGGTTGTCCATGAACTCTCTAAGGGCTGTTCCAGCCCAAACTATTCCATGGTTCTTTGGAATCTTCTGCCAGCAGAGAAGCCCTGCAGGGATTTGCTGTTCTACAGTCACACTGAGATCTTGTTCTGCAGCTAGAGAGGGATGATTTCTCATTTTTAGGGCTACATCTTTGCACAAATGAGGTCTCAGCCTTCTCTGAAATGAGTGAGAAGTCAAATCATGCATGAGGGAAAATCTCCAGTGCAGACTGTGCATCATCCAATGCTCCAGCAGAGCAATAGGATGTCCTGTGGTGGGGACAGTGGATGCTGCCACTCAGATGAGCTTTACCCATCCTACACGAGGTCCCTCAGAGGATTTTCCAGGTCTCTCAATCTTTTCTTCCTCTTCCTCCATACTGGGCTGTGGTAGCTCAGATCCTAGGTGCACAGAAACAACAGCTTTTGTGATTTTCATGGGATTTATAGTGAGCCAGTGCATTGGATGGAAAAAGTTGTCAGTTGAAGGACTTGTTATTGACTTTCTTGGATCATGGCCCAAGCTGCCATCTTCACACCTCACATCTGGGGAGGATCTGATTTCTCTTCTTTTGTGTTGTGCTGGTTTTCTTCCCATGTCTGGGGGAGTTTCACTTTAGGCTGACAGAAGTGCCAGAAAAAAAGTGTACAGAATATAAGAAGACTTTATGAAGTGCATAATCACCCACCAATTTCTGAAAATTAGATGTCTAACAGTGCTCCAGGCTCCCTTGCTAGCTGACAGAAGAGTCTGAACCCCTCTTTAAAGGTTCTCAGCTGAGACACCTATTTTATAAGGAGATTAATTGCTCTTCAGAAGTTTCAGTTCCTCCTCTTGGATAAGAGAGGATTTTGAGTGTGAGCTTCAACCAATCTCAAAGGCTCATTGTTCCCTTGAATTCAGAGGCTCCAGTGCCTGTTTGAGTGTAGCTCTGGCTTTCCATATCAAACAGACACTTGGAGCCATGGAAGCCAGGGCTTGGTGCTGATGCCACACCTTGCCTGAAAGGCTCCAGCTGTCATCTGTCTGCCATAGTGGGTATTTTGAAACCTCTCTGTCCTTGTAAGGATAGAAAAATTACCGTGGTGGGTGTTGCTAGTGGCAGACAGTTCTGGTTTTCCTGCAAGAGGGATAGTTTTGGAATGGCTGGTGGTATGGGCTTCTGCTGTCCTGGTGTTTAACTTGTTGCTGAAATCAGGGGACATATAATGTAAAACCAATACAAATCAGAGGAAGATGAGAGCTGTTCTGTGGCAGATATCAGAAAAGATACAAGTGCTTGGGAAACCTTTTGTGTTCAGTAGGAGTTTTGTTCCAGCCCATCTGTCTGAGCTTGGATCGCCAGCTGAGCCTAGCACAAGACTGTTTAGGTTTTGTTAAGATTTCCTCTGGCATCTTGCTCATTGAAAGTGTGAGCCTACAACCTTGAGCATTTTGGCTTTTCATGTAGTGTGTGAGCAATATAATCAGATAAACTGTCAGACTATAACAGACTTTTTATTGGAAGAGAAGTCATAAAGACACAGAACAGAGTAGAGCATAGCACTGGTTTTGGGTGTCTACGTCAGAGGACAGAGAGGAGCTCTGGAGGTCGTGCCATGGCTAAAGGCACCCTGCTACCATCACCAGGGTGCATCAACAGAGCTGATGTCCATGTCCATACCTGCAGTGGCAAGGGGTGCTTGAGGAGAGGAGCCAGCTGAGGTTTGAGGTGAAACCTCACACTATCCCTAATTTTCAATAAATATTCTCTGTTTTGTGCACTTAGAGTGCCTCAGTGCCACCAGTTTGCCACCCTCTGGAGCAATCCAGGCAGCCAGTCCTGCAGGGCTGTCAGGACCACATCCCTCCATAGCAAAATATCTGAGCAGTTGCTCCCATGTGTCTTTCTGATTGGAGAAAAAAAAAAAAAAAAAGACTTTATTATTGCGGGGATGGTTTCAGAAACTGAGCAGGCCAGGAGCAGCATCCAAGCTGCTCTGCACATAAAGACCTTACAGAATGGTTAGGAAGCCAGACAGAATGGAATATTTCTCCTATTTTCTTTACAGCTGAAAAAACATGAAAAATCACAGGAGTGAATTTATTGCCATATTTCTGTTCCAAAGCTTTGCCTTATTTAAAAAGAGAAGAAGAAGAAGAAATAAAATGGGTTTTGCCCACCTCATTCACTTCACCCACCCCCCCCTTTCTTCCTTCCCATTTCCTGGACCTGGCTGACATTTTTAACTGAAAAACCCTGAGTCCAGCACAGAGGCTGAGAACACACAGAGGGACAATGAAGTGTTTCTTTGTAGAGATCACAGAGGAACAGTCTGTAGGTTTACATTGTTTGATTCTGAAGCCTACAAGGACATAGGATGTGCTCTCCTGACCCCCCTGCTGGGTGATGGGGTCTCCTCAGACCTCATCAAACCCCTGCTCTCAAGTGCTGGTGCCTGAAAATAATAATGCTGAGATAAGGCTGGATGGAGGTGACCACATGTCCTAGAGAAACTAAAGTCCATTCCCTGATGGGGAATAAACTGGGGTGGAAAATGAGAAAAGAGAATCCAAGGCTAAATAAACAGAGCTGAACTTGACTCTTGCTCAGGAGCCTCTTTATATCCATAATTTTAGAGGAAATATTGTCTTTGGACATTCCCGTATGTCCAGACATATCTTCTAGGTAATGAGTGACATTTTATTAGCTGCCAGAAGCAAAATGTAAGTGTACTAAAGGCTTTCCAAAACTGAGAAAGAAGGAAGCCTAAAATGACCCATCTGCCCCTACTGAAAAAAAAATAAAATAAAAAAATAAAATAAAACGTAAGAAATACAATTGCAACAAGGGTGATTAACATGGTCTGGAGCAAGCAAAGGCCAGAGAAAAAACTGCAGATGGGATTCAATTAAAATAGAGTAGAACAGAAAATGCTTTCCAGCAAGCAAACATCTTTGGCTGTGCTGCAAACAGGACATCTGGCTATTTTCCATTGTACAGAATGAATCTCTGTGTAGGTACTCTGTTGAACTTCCACTGCAGTGACTTTTCATTTTCTTGCTCCCTCTACATTCTTCAGTCCTATGAAAAGCTGGTGATGTGGTTGGAAGAGCAAGGGATTAAACCTGTCTGCACATAGGTACACACTTCTCTCTACACACACTTAGATTCTCAAATAAACATATTTATATGCAGCCAGTTTAGGACACTGCACACAACCTGATACAGAAGCACAGTCTTAGGAGTAAAATAGAGTGGCAATAAACTTCAGTGAAAGGGAGAGTTGTTCTCCGGGGTGGGGAGCTCCTGAGCATACCAGCAGTTCCCAACCCTGTCCTTTTCAGGAAGGCAAGAGTTTTTTTCCTGAATTCTTCCTGGCCCAGGCTGAATTGGAGAGGGCCTTGTTTCTGTCTTGGGCACTGGTTAGAGATGGTAGGATGGCTGGAATTTTTGTGGCAGTTTGGTTGGATTCTTGCTGCTCCAGTCTGCTCGGTACCCCACACAGGGACAGTCATCCTGTGACATCCCTGACCTTGTGTAACTCGTCCTGCCTCCTCCTCTCTTCTCACCACAAAATCTGCCTGCTCCAGCTGCTCTCTCAGGAAGTGCAAATGGAGTTGTGCAGGAGAGCAATCTGCAGGGATGGGAGGTGTTTTTGTAGCATGGACCTGGCAGAAAGCATAGTGTGATCATTGCTGCCTGTCTGTGCTGCAAGAATTATCCTTCACAGTGCTCCCCACTAGAGCCTGGACAAACTTCTATTTTCAGCTCCACCAAAGTGTGTGCAGAACAACTTCTCTTCAGGGTGACTTCTGCCAGAAGAGAAGCACCTGGAACTGAACTGGGGTTTGCCAGCAGTGATCTGGTTGTTCTGTGGGTGTAGGAGCTCACCTTTTTCTAGTAGCCAGAATACCTCAATGATTTTCAAAGAAGTAATCAAAGGAGGTTATGTCCAGAGGCCTGTGGTATTTATGACACAGATGGTAGGGGCATTGACTGTATTCCCAGCGTGTTTCCAAGGTCCACTTCTCTCCTTAGCTGTTCAGCTACAGCTGGGGGCCAACCAGTGAGATCTTGAGCAGGGAATGCTCCTGCCACTGCTCAGCCTGCTCCAGACTTTACCATGTCTTTACTCAGTCTGGCAGCTCAGCCATTTATCCTTGAGCACTTTTCCTCTGTGCCAGATCCCACCTCGGTGAGCATGCACTGATACTCCTGCACATTGAACTGCACCTTCCTGCCCCTTGGGCACAGCCCACTCAGTCTGAACCTGCCCCTCTGTAGGAGACAGCATCCACACTTGAGCTAGTCACCCTGCTCTGCCCCCACAGTCAGTGTTTTTAGATGGTGCTTTGGAACGACCGGAACAACCTCCCCAGTTCCCTTGCCAAGGCAGACTGGGTCTCCATCATCTGTGCTATCCACATCTGCTCACACAGACCTCCCTCTTTACTCACCTGCTTCCAGAATTGCTTCTTCAAGCAGCTGTTTACTCATCAGCATGGGTCTGGACATCCCACTGGAGACACCACAGAGTAGAAGTATTGCAGCATGGAACCACTGCTGTGACAATGGGACATTAATCAAAGGCATTCCCAGCGGAGTGAATCCCAACCAGAGCTGCATGCAGACTCAGGGTTGGATCTCCTTGGCATGCTTCAGGGGAATGAAAAATGAAGATCAACATTGCAAACAGCACCCTGAGGAGTAGGTTTGGTTTCTTACTGGCAGGGACTCAACACTTTCGCGGAATACACCCAAACGTTGTTATTCTGATTTGTTAACCACTGCTCACAAGGAAAATCCATTTCCTCTGGGCTTCTGTGGGATAGGAGGAGGTTGAGTTTTTTCCTCCATAGCTAAACCAAACTGCAAAGATACTGCTGGTCCCAGCTGTTGTCATATGAGGCTGTTTTTGCTTGTGGAAGATCAGCATAAAGATTGAATAAGACTAAGATTACATGAGCTTGTCTTAGCTTTTGGGATAAAGAAAATTTCTTCTGTTTAGGGCATTCTGTTCTGTGGTGTCTACCTGATGGGCAGATGAACCTGCTCTCCTCCTATCTACTGTCAATGTACACAGAAATATCAACTCAGAACAGTACCAGTTTGCTGTAGCCACAGACTCTAAAAGCCTTTTCAGCAGTCAACTCCTGTTATATTTAAACATATCTGTCTCCTTGCTCTAGGATGTTTCCATTCTTTAGTAGGTAACCCAGGTCTAAAGCTGCCTGCCTCTCTTGGCTAAGTTTATCTCATGACATTCAGGGCAATTCAGCTTACTTGGATTCTGGCAAAATATAAGTGGGTGAAAGGTACCTCATCTGAGCAGTCTGGAGAAGTATGAGTTTTTATGTAATACTCAAATAGGTATTTTACTAGTGATTAGGAGAGTGTTTTCTACCCAAATCCCTTCTGCCCTGTAGGATCCATCTTGACAGAAACTCCATCACTTACTTTGGTACCAGTTTCAGTGATCCATCACCCACTGTGCAGAACGTGGGCTTTGTTTCCCATTTGAGTTTACTCAGCATATGTCTCCCAGCTATTAGTTCTGGTCATGAATTGCTGCTAGATTAAATAGCCCTTTAGCACCAGCAGCTTCTGCTTGAAACAGTAGTTGTGCATAGTTGTCAACTTCTCAGTTTTTCTTTTTTTTTTATTTGTCACAATAATTAGGTTCAAACTCCCTACATTCTAGTCTTCCCCCATACAGCATTCTGTGTAGCCCTCAGATCTTTGCTAGGGGATATTTCTTCACCACCTTTTTCTGATATCTTCATGGCAGCCCAGAGTGTGCAAAACATTCCCATTGTTCACCTCTAATGCACAGAAAGGAATTCCTGTTTGATTTACTGTTGGGTAATAGCAGTAGCTCTCCTGAGTGACTTCTTTCTAGGACTCAACATCCATTGTCATGCATGCATTTCTTGTACAATTTTATATTTGATTCTATTAAAATACAGTCTATATGGAAACCCATTGGATCTAATACCAAACCCGGTAGATGCCCGTTAGGAATATTTCCCTCAAGATACCTCAGATGGATCCCACTAGGGTCCCACCAGCCTGGCTTCTGCTAAGCCGTTTTAATGGATGTGCTACTGACATTACACATCTTCATATCATAGAACCCTGAAAAATTCAAACCTTATCAAAATCTAATTACATCGTGTTGCAGCCATGCAGGCAGCTTTATCAAACAAGCTTAGAATCATGCCAAATAATATAAGGTTGGAAGCACCTGTTTTATACACAAGTGCCTTAACTAAGATTAGTATTACATCTATTCTTCAGTGCTTAATGAACTGAACTCTGTATCAGATTTTCCATTATTTAGCCTGGAATTTGTGTCAATCAAACTAGCACGTATTTATGAGGCTCATCATTGTGTATCTTGGCTGATTGTGCACTCAGTGCTCCAGTCCTTGGGCCCTGCCCCAGTGCTCCGGCAGAGATTATGTACAAACATGAGTGGGCCAGCAGCTCACTGAGCCAGCTCTTCAAGGACTCCCGGGCACAGCTGCTTGGCCAAGCTGATTTCAGGCTGTTTTGTCAGTAGCTCACAGTGTTTCCAACTCCCCTGGCTTTACTGAGGAGCAGAAGGCACTTCATTGCGCCCCACAGCCCATCCTGTGGGCACAGCCCCCTCCCACTGACCCAGTGCTGCCTGCCAGACTCTTTGACCTCCTCTGCAGAGGGGCAGTCATCTGCAGAAGAAGTTTGTAATGCACTGTTTGTGCAGACATCACCCCTCACCAGAGAGACACCCAAACACACCTACAGCTCCCAGAGTTCTTCCTGAAGTTAGCCCTTACCTGAAATTTTATTCCCATGCACAGCAGAAAATGGGGTATCTCCGTTTGATCTCATTCAGCCCTAGAGCTGCAAACTGAAGCCTCCACACTCCTCTACCAATGAGTTCCATCCCCGTTCTCTCCTATTTTCTGCCAGTAGAGCTGTCTCTATTCACTAAAGATAAGGTTTTGTGGTGTGGCAGATTCAAATGAATGAGTGCAGCTTTTTCATAAGTGAAACATTAATGCTGAACTGTACAGGATGGGGTTTATTTTTGACCTTTTCTTGTGCCAGTGATGATATGTAGTGGAGTTTTCTACAAGTCCAATAGGCATATACCTGGAATGTTACCTGTCAGCTGAAGTCATCTGGAATCTTTCTAGATCACAGGAGTGAAACAGCCAATATTCAGACCTCAAAGGAAACACCAGTGATTCAGTAGGTGTGGTCCTTCCTTCTGAGTCAGGGCTGAAAAGTGATGCCAAACTATGCTGGCCAGAGGACCTGGTTTTTATTTGAAATATTGAAACCAACTTGAGCCTTTGTGGTGATTTAAATTGGCATGATATTATACTGGATGGTAATCCAGTTAGGATTAAATTAGCCGGCCTCCCTATATTGCTTCTGCCACTCAATGTCAGCAGGATGATCTTTTCTTCTCCTGAAGTCTTCAGAAGAAGCAGGTTGCTCTGACTAATTGAGGGATCCCAAGATATTTTTAGGGTGGATTTAAGATGTCCAGAACTGTATCTTGTGCATTTCTTGTATTAGTTATGGATCAATTTGCACTTGAGGATATGCTGAGGAGCTCTCAGTGCAGGAGTGTTGGACAAAAGAGTTGTAACATTTGACTTTTCCCCCATGCAGAGGGCAAATTTCCCTTCAGAGCATTTTAAGGAATACAAAATTCTTCCAACCATCTGGCCTGAGAGACAGTGCTGGCTTGATTTGGGATGCCCAGTGAGGGACAGCTCCTGTTCTGAGACAAAGGCTTAGTGGATGTGATGGTCCCTCTTGTGTAAATACGCAGTAAGTGTGTGGAGACCTGTTGTAAAATTGTATTTCTGCTCCATAGGTAAGGCTGAATGACAAGAGGGAGTGGGAAAGCAGTATATTAAGTGATGTATAATAACATTTCAGACTATTGTGCATAGCAGAACATCTTATTTATTTGTCTCATGGACTGATTTCCCAAAGCAAGCGGCACTTTGAGGCAGAATCCTTCCCCAAGGACAGGCTTTCCCTGCTGGTGTGAGGAGTGTAGGAGGCTGTAGGGACAGCTGAAAGCATTGCACTGCCCCATAGCAGCATCCACAGCACTCAGCTCCCCGTGAACATACACAAATCCTTTCTCCCTGTGTTGTTTCTTGCAGGTAAATTATGACCACTTTGCTATTAGTGTTTGTGTGTTTGCAAGTCATCACCGCAGCCGACTCTGTGGAGCTCTCAGGTACGTGTCCAGGGCATGGCAGGGCAGGGCTGAGCCATGTGCTGCACTCCGGTCCCATACCCAAGGAAGGGCAGCCCCCAGAAATGAATGTGCCCAAGATCAACACAAAGCTCTTCTGTTTGCATGGCTGCTGTGCTGCAGCCTCTCACTGCTCTGGTGCTTGGGAAGCAGGGAGATAGTTGCAGATTTGTGGGGAAACTAAGAGAATTCCAGCATTTCCCCTTTGAAACATTATCAGGTGTGATCTCGTAGTGTGGGCAGCAGCTAGGCTGCAGCAGAGCCCTTTGTTCCCTTCATTCCCATATCCGGCACTGGTCCAAATCCCAAAAGCAGCCATGGTGCAGCTGTCATTGCCATAACTTCCCCCTCTAGACTAGACCAAAAAGGTCATGTCTGAATATGTGGGTACAGGTTTGCACAGCAGATACAGGCACTGGATCACATGGAAACATGGGGTATTTTGTACTACATGTGTTATTGATGTAACCATTGCTCTGTTTGGGAACTGGCAGACAGCAGTGATGGCCTGGAAGTCAAGATACCTGAGCAATCTCCCCTGCGTGTCATCCTGGGAAGCTCCCTGAACATCCCATGTTACTTCAACATCCCAGAGGAGCAGGACACCAGTGTCATGCTGACCCCACGGATCAAATGGAGCAAGCTCTCCAACGGGACCGAAGTTGTCTTGCTGGTGGCCACGGGTGGGAAGATCCGGCTCAACGGCGAGTACAGGGAGGTGATCTCCTTGCCCAACTACCCTGCCATCCCCACAGATGCCACGCTGGAGATCAAGGCACTGAGATCCAACCACACTGGGATTTATCGCTGCGAAGTGATGTACGGCATTGAGGACAGACAAGACACAATTGAGGTCCTAGTGAAAGGTGGGGTCCTGCTCTTGCTCTTTTCTTTCAGTGTCTTGCTGCTTGGCCTGGGCAGAAGTGAGGAAGGGACACACAGGCAGGGAATGCAGTGTTCTCCTCATAGGGATAAGCCCTTTCTCTCAGGTCACAGATAAGGTGATGGGTGGAGAAGCCACGGGCCAAGCATTTATTTTAGCAGGCTAGGACCAGACTAAACAAACCAGTAAAATGACTCATGGCAGAATATGGCAAGAAAATGGCCCTTCTGGCAGAAGGTGAGTTACAGAGACAGCAAGACGACATCTTTGGCAGGAGGTGGTACTGGATACACTGGGCTATTACTCAACTAATAGCTGGAAGGGTAAAGCTGGAACAGGGCCCTTATCAGACCTTTAATTTTCTACAAACATTTTAGGAGATGGGATGCCCTCATCTGGAGAATTGGGCTGTTCTGGAAAAACTTCCATTTCTGTATTGCAAAGCCTGTCCTAGTAATAGGTGGATAAAATAACAGAAGTTTTGTACAATCCTTCTCTTTTTGTGGTTTTTGCTTTCTGTATAAGACAGGGAGACAGCTTCCACTTCAGGACTGTACAGGACGTGGTTTAATTTTCCTTTTTTCTTATGCCTTCTCTGGAAGGTAAGGGGCTGGTGATTGTGAGTGATGTCCATTGTCTTTTCCAGGCATCGTGTTCCACTACAGAGCAATCTCCACAAGGTACACCCTGAACTTTGAGAAGGCAAAGCAGGCCTGTATCCAGAACAGTGCTGTCATTGCTACCCCCGAGCAGCTGCAGGCTGCCTACGAGGATGGGTATGAGCAGTGTGATGCTGGCTGGCTGGCTGATCAGACTGTCAGGTGAGAAGCCATGCAGAGGAAGAGAAAGACACAGCATTGCCAGGGAAGGACTCCTTAATGAAGCCACCAGCTGAAAAGGGTTGAAAAATCACAGCTGTTGTAACTGCTGGTGTGCAGGGGGGGTGGTGGATTGCAAGCCATTCTCTGCTAGAGGGGAATCTCTAGTAGGAGAGCAGAGTGACCACTGTCCTTCTCGGCTGGTGGTGGCAACTGAGTGGACAGCGTCTTCATCCTGATCCTCCTTCTTCCCCGAACAAAACCAATGCTGTGCCAAGGTGCACAAATTTGCCTCAGCCAGGCTGAGCTGTGCATCCCTCTCTGGGGAGACATCTCGTCCTGATGTCTTTGGTCAGTGTTCCAAGGACACTCAGAGTGAGGGCAGGACAGCAGATCATCCTTTCCTTTCCCGATAACCTGGGAAAAGCCATAAATCACCACAGTGGGCAGTGCTCTGCAGCTCCCTCCCAGCTTTCTGGGCTGCCAGGGTCCTGCCCCCCCTCCTTACCCACAATCTCTCCCTCAGGTACCCCATCCACTGGCCCCGGGAGCGCTGCTATGGTGACAAGGATGAATTTCCAGGAGTGAGGACCTACGGTGTCCGTGAGCCAGATGAAACCTATGATGTTTACTGCTATGCAGAGCAAATGCAAGGTGATTTGGGGCTTTTATCGTCACTAGATGCAGAAGCAGCCAAAGCCCTTATCATGCCTAGACTGGACAACAGCAAATAGAGAAAAGACAGGTTAAAGCTGGAAAAGCATATACCCTGGCCAGCCCAGATGTTCTCTACAGTCTTTTTATTAGACCTTTGACAATTTTAATGTCAAATGACTAATGCAGTACAGAGGGTGGAGTCCGTCTAACCACCACGAGAGTCCACACCATCCTGCCTGGTCAGCCTTTGAGTGTGTGACGTTCAGATGTGTCAATCATTCATGCTTATGACAGGGATCCATTGAAATATTCAGCACAACAGAACTGCAATTGTCCTTTATCTCCCCCTTGCCCTGTGGCTCCAGCTGGTGTAGTGTGTTTTGTTCAAATCTGCATTTGGTCTCAAAGACTCATTTTCTTCTAGTCTTTACAAAGTCACCAACATGGGCTTGTATTTCAGTTCTAATACACAGGAGTATTCATCTCATCCGAACTCTTAGGAGTGGGAAGGAGACAGAAAGGGAAATGGGGTTAAAATCTGCAGGTAATTCCTGTGCTAATGGATGGTGTGATTGCAGGCAAAGTCTTCTATGCCACTGCCCCGGAGAAGTTCACCTTCCAAGAAGCTTTTGACAAGTGCCGAAGTTTGGGAGCGCGCTTGGCCACCACGGGAGAGCTGTACCTGGCCTGGAAGGACGGCATGGACATGTGCAGCGCGGGCTGGCTGGGCGACCGCAGCGTCCGCTACCCCATCTCCAGAGCACGGCCCAACTGTGGGGGCAACCTGGTGGGCGTGAGGACAGTGTACCTGTACAGCAACCAGACGGGCTACCCGCACCCCGACTCCCGCTACGACGCCATCTGCTACAGCGGTGAGTGCCCGCGCTGGCCACTGAGCAAAGAGCAGCTCCCCGCCCAGACACAGCCTCTTGCTTCTTCGCTGTTGGGTGTAATGGTTTGAAAGCAAAACTAGTGAGAGACATCAAGTTAGAAAGACAATTTAACACGAAAAAAAGAGAAAAAGTTAAAACATGCAATAGTACAAAAGGAAACTACTGACAGAGTCAGAATCTAACCTGACACACTGCTAGTTAGGGTGGTGGTAGCAGTCCAGATGAAGTGGTCTTGTTGAAGTAGTGATCCTGTAGAATGGTCTGGTAGCTCTTGTCCTCTGGAAACTAGTGGGAAAAGGCGGTTTTGATGTTCCAAATCTCTCTTTTTATCTAGGTAGGAAATGTTTGGCTCCTCCCCCTGGGTAGAGCATCTCCCAATGGGATGATGTAATTTTATCAGTCATGCAGTGGGACTCAATGGCCCATTAACAGAAGATATCTTCCTGGAGGAAGGATGGGTCATGGAAGATATAAAGAACACCGCCCCACCTGGATTTTAACAGATGGCCCATTGACAGAGGATATCTCTTACAGAGATAAGGATCACTGCCCCACTTGGTTTTAACAGATGATGATAGAATACATACTTTTGGGCACATCTTTACATCATAAGCCAGGACACTGGGTTTAAAAAAAAATAAATAAAGAGGGGGGAGAAAGGTTTGGCAAAGGACTCAGTCCTCTGCTGGTGTTGAGGTAGAAAGCAGATCTAGGAAGGCTGCTTGACCTGTACACGGGGGCTCTGCAGAGGTGGGTGTAACACAGTCCATGTCTCTCCAGTCCTCCCACACCCTCCTGTTTTTAAAGCTCTCCTGGAGGCACGAAGCACAGTTCAGGTGTTTCATATACAAGACTTTGAATGTTGGAGAAGGAAGTGAAGGAGAAAGAGAACAGGTCTGACCCTGAAGATGTGTGTAGTGATGAGATGTGATGTGGTACAGATGCGTGACTGAGTTTCCATGCTGGGATAAATCTGAGACTGACACAGTCCCTGGGAATTGTGGATTAAAATTGCACCCAGGAAGTGAAGACCATCCCAGCTGCTCCCTCTTTCTTCTAACTGCACACTTCTCTCTGCAGCAAGAGTGGAAAACACAGTGATAGATTGTCTATTCAGGGCAACCAGAGGCCAGCATTCGAATAGGATTGTGATGGTTAAAAAAGTAACCATATTTTTAAATATCTGTTGAAACCCTTCTGATCAGATCTGTTGTGCCCAGATACATCTCCCAGACCCATGTAGGTACCCAGTTATGTGGCCAAGCTAAAGACTGGTCCACCAAGCCACAGCCTTCTGGTTATCTCAGGGTTTGCCTCTGAAACTGCTGTATATAATCAGTCCTTGTTAGAGCATCTTTATAGAAATCTCTGAATCCCTTGACATCTGAAAGGTACTGGCTAAAATGAACTAGCAGTAAAATGGAATTGGAAATAGAGCAGGGAAAGCATTATTAGAGGAAAAGCCAGGCACTGTCTCACACATTTTCCCTCCCCAGCCAAGACCTGCCTTGCTGCACATCTGAGATGTGATCCATCCCTCCCTCAGCTGCCCTCACAGTTCTGTTTCATGCTTCTCTACAAACCACTGTCAAACCTTGTCAGCTGAGCTGCTCAGTGCCATGTTAAGCACGTTCTCCTAAACCCGAGGGATGTGACTTGAGCAGGAAAGTGATTTGGAAGAGGAAAGGTGGGAGCTATTTGAATGTGTTTGGTACACAGGCCTTGGCTGTCCTGGCAATGGGTTAGGATGGGTTAGGATGCTTATATGGGATGAGCTCTCAAGCCATCACCTGGGCAGAGCAGAAGGAGATCGTGATCCTGCTGAGGTGTCAGACACCGAGTGTGAGGATCCAGTTATCCTTCCCCTACGGCTCAGGCAGATCTGCCGTGGAGGTTATCCAAGCTCCCCGACTTCCCTCCGTCCCCCTAAACTTCCTTGCAGCAGGCACTAGAGGTCAGTACAGACTTGGATATGGGCAAGGTGCTGCCGGGAGGGACAACTGGCGATGTCCCCACTGGTTAGCCAGATTTGGAGCATGAGGCGGCTCAGTGCCTCCTGACCATGCCCTCCGTGCTGAGGTGTTGTACAGAGCCACAGTGGAGGAAAGAAAAAACATTTCTCTTGCCAAACTATCACGATTTCCCTAATCCTCTCAGAGCCAGAGATACCCACCTGCTTCTTGGAGGCAGCACCAGCACAGTTCACCTCACCAGACTGACATTATCCTCTCTGACTGCTGCTTTGTGTCTTGATGCAGGGGACGACATGGAGAGCCTGGTCCCAGGGCAGTTCATCGACGAGATAGGGAGTGAGCTGGGCAGTGCTTTCACTGTCCAGACTGTCACCCAGACCGAGGTGGAGCTGCCTCTATCACGAAATGCCACGGAGGAGGAGGTCCGGGGCAGCATCGCCACCCTGGAGCCCATCGAGGTCACCCCCACAGCCACCAGGCTGTACGAGGGCTTCACTGCCCTGCCCGACCTCTTCACCACCGCTGTCACAGCAGAGACAGCTGCCACAGAGGAGGAAAATGTCACCAGGGAAGATGTCACAGCAGCACGGACTGTACCTGAAGAGGCCACCACCATAGATTTAGGCACTGCCATCACCACCATAGCTTTAGGCACTGCTAGCACCACTGAAACAGCAGAGGTGAGCTCGGTGGAGGAGGTCATGGGGGTGACTGCCACGCCAGGACTGGCGTCTGCCTCGGTGTTCACAGAGGAAGATCAGCTCGTGCAAGTGACAGCCGCCCCCGGTGCTGGTCACCTTCCCGAGCAGCCAATCCCCCCCACAGGTAAGTCACCAGGATGTTGAGAAGCCTAAAGGTCAGTTCATTCTAGAGGTTATTGCCATTCAGCTGCAAACAGCCTGAGTTTCTGCCATCACATAGGGCATCCAGGTCCCTGGAGGTGCACAGGTCAGTTTGTGGCCAGGGACAGGCTGAGTGCCTCCACACAGTAGGGCAGGAGGAGAGAGGAGAACGCTGTGGGCCACCCCATCATGTGCTGACCAGGACTCAGTTGGCTGACGCTTGGGCTGCAGTGGTCACACGCTGCTCTCACATGTCCGTCTGACTCCAGGGAAGGGGAAAGTCAAGGCAAAGAGACCTTAGAGATGGGCTAAAGAGATCCCCAGAGCATCATCCTCAGTGGCAGCAGAGCTTCATGAATGAGGCATTTCCATCAAAAGGGGTTTGAGAGGGACTGGTGTTTGCACTGGTTTTTGGAAGACCATTTCTGGTCATGCATCTCAGTGCAGGGGGCTCCTGTACCTGCTGTCTCACCACAGCTTCTGTTCCCCCAGGTGTGGTGTTTCACTACCGTGCAGCCACCAGCAGATACGCCTTCACCTTTGTGCAAGCCCAGAAGGCCTGCCTGGAGAACAGTGCTGTGATTGCCACCCCTGAGCAGCTCCAGGCTGCCTACGAGGCTGGCTTCGACCAGTGTGATGCTGGCTGGCTGCGAGACCAGACAGTCAGGTAAGGTTACACTGGCGTGCGGAAGACATCCTTCAAAATGACTATTCAGCCATGAAATTGAGGCTTTTCTCTTGTTTGTCCTGCTGCTCTCCTCATCAACATTGAAAGCTTTGCTGACCCAAAATTTTCTCCAGGCCATGATATTCAGTGGCCAATAGATGTGTTCTTGTCCACTTCTTTTCCTCGTTTCCTAGCCTATGTACACATGCTGCACCAGTGAGCTCTCCTGCTGTGTAGGAAGAGTAGCAGGATATTTGTATTTATTGCCTCGAGCTGAAAGTGGACTTGTTTCCAAGCCACACTGGGGGCTCTGAGCACCCCAGTGAAGAGTCCATGTCCTGCTCCCAAGCACATTGAGGTTCTTCAGTCCTGGCTACATAAGGATGACCTTGGATTACCTCCTCTCTTCCTTTTTTTGGTAGGTATCCCATTGTGAATCCCCGAAACAACTGCATAGGAGACAAAGAGAACACTCCAGGTGTGCGGTCATACGGCATGCGCCCAGCCTCAGAGACCTACGATGTGTACTGCTACATCGACAGTCTCAAGGGTACATCCTCCCCCGTCTCCTGTCCCCTGGGCACTGCTCTGTGGAGCAAAAATGTGCTCCACACCTCCACCTCTGTCTGGAGATGGCTGGGATGCAGGGATTCACCAGTGTTTTCCCCCCCATCCCTCAGGTGACGTATTCTTCGCAACGCAGCCGGAGCAGTTCACCTTCCCAGAAGCGCAGCAGTACTGCGAGAGCCAGAACGCCACACTGGCCTCTGTTGGCCAGCTCCACGCCGCCTGGAAGCAGGGCCTGGACAGGTGCTATGCAGGCTGGCTGGCTGATGGCAGCCTGCGCTACCCCATCGTGAGCCCGCGAGCCGCCTGCGGTGGGGACGCGCCGGGCGTCAGGACCCTGTACCAGCACCAGAACCAGACCGGCTTCCCCGACCCACTGTCCCGGCACCACGCCTTCTGCTTCAGAGGTACCACCCCTGCAGGGCGCAGAAACCTGTCTCGTGTTGGGAAAGATAAGGATTCGACAGGAAGGTCTCATAGATGTGTATGAATAGCAGAAAGATCTTTGAATGTAGAATCTGAAGAAGGAATAGAAATGACAGCAAGTTTTGATATAGAAGAAAAGAATTGCTGAGCCAGTCTTACTGGATAACTAAGAAGCCAAAGGGTAAAATGAGTTGGAAGGGGTTTTTATGACTCAGAGCAAAGGATAAATCCACCTCAAACAGAAGATGTTTTACCAAGCAAAAAGATTTTCACAAGCAAATAAAAATGCCATGTTGCAAGTAGAAAGATGGGTCTCAAAATTTTCCACTGCAAGAAAACTGAAAAACAACTTCTAGCTTAAACTGTAACATAGTAACTTTTTGTGGTTGGAAAATAGTAACATGAATATGGTAATGTTAGTAGTTATGATAGGCTATAGGTAATAGTAAAAGTATTGATTGGTTGTCATGTATTAAGATGTTCTAGAATGAAAAGTATATAATGCATTGTAATCAGAACTAGAGTTGGCTTCAGACGAACCTACAGCTGTGGCTGAAAAGGCTGTGGGCTGTGCTCTTGTCACCCACAACCCGTGAATTGCTGTGTCATTTGGCTACAATAAACAGCATTTTAAAGAGCCACCTGGAGCCCCACATCCCTCCTTTCAGCTCTTACATCCTCGGGGAAAGGGGTTTCCAAAGGGCATGTTGGGCATGTTGGGGTGCCAGTTTGAGCGAGGCACTTCAGTGGCATCTTGGATTGTGGATTTTTGGCAACTCCTTCCAATGCCTTTTTGTTCCAGCTCTGCCTCCTGTGGAGGAGGAGGGGGTGACTCCGTTCTTGGAAGATGTGCTGGCAACACAAGTGATCCCTGGAGTGGAGGGGGTGCCCTCTGGGGAGGAGGTGACCATGGAGACAGAGTCTGCCACTCAGCCTGACAATCAGACAGCCTGGGGTACAGAGATCTTTCCAACCAATGTGTCACTGCTCTCAGGTGGGTTCAGAGCTTCCTTGTAGTCTGTGTCATGCTGGGCTGGGTTGGGACCCTCACAAAGTATAAATCATTTTCCCAACTCCTTCTCTTTGTCTGCTCTTTCTTTTCCAGTGAGCCCATCTGCTTTTCCCCCAGTTACCATAGCACCAGAGGAAACACGTACCAATGCTTCTGTCAGTGAAGTGTCAGGGGACATGGCTGAATCTGGAGAGCATCAAGTCAGTGGTGAATCTTCAGCATCTGGATGGGTACCTGGAGTTCCAGATACAAGTGGAGAACCAACTTCTGGAGTTTTTGAACTTAGTGGAGACCACTCGGGGGCTGGAGAGAGCGGATTACCGTCAGTAGACCTGCATGCCAGTGGCTTCCCACCTGCAGAAAGTGGGCTGCCCTCAGGAGACCTGAGTGGTGTGTCTTCTGGCATTGTTGATATCAGCGGCCTGCCTTCTACGGAGGAGGAGATATCGGTGTCTATTTCAAGGATACCAGAAATTAGTGGGATGCCACCTGAAGTGGAAAGCAGCGGGCTGCCTTTTGGAGCAAGCGGAGAAATCTCTGGCACTGAGCTAGTCAGTGGTGTGTCATCTGGAGAGGAAAGTGGGCTTGCCTCTGCTTTTCCTACCGTGTCTCTTGTGGATACCACATTAGTGGAAGTTGTAACAACAGTGTCAGAGCGGCAAGAGGAGGGAAAAGGGTCCATTGGAGTCAGTGGTGAAGGAGATCTGTCAGGGCTCCCATCCTCTGAGTGGGACAGCAGTGGTGGAATCCAAGGCTTGCCCTCGGGAGCTGAGCCCGGCGGGGAGCCCTCTGGGGTACCCGAGCTCAGCGGGCTGCCCTCGGCAGGGTCTGAATTCAGTGGGTTGCCCTCAGGACTGGATGCCAGTGGAGAAACATCTGGAACACATGAGATCAGTGGCCTGGTGGACCTAAGTGGCCTTACCTCTGGTATTGATGGAAGCAGTGAGGCCTCTGGCATTACTTTTGTAGATGCCACTTTGGAGGAAGTGACAACAAGCCCACCAATCACAGAAGCCGAAGCAAAAGAGATTTTGGAAACCAGTGGATTGCCTTCAGGAGATGAAGATGGGTCGGGCATGGTATCTGGGGGTTTAGACATCAGTGGTGAGACTTCTGGGCATGTAGACTTTGGTGGGAGTGTTTCTGGAGTGCTGGAGATGAGCGGATACCCGAGCGGAGTGACGGACAGCAGCGGAGACCTCTCTGGAACTGATGTCACCAGTGGTCTGCTGTCTGGAGAGGAAAGTGGACTCACCTCTGGCTTTCCCACAGTGTCTCTTGTGGATAGCACTTTGGTGGAAGTTGTAACACAGACATCAGTGGCACAAGAAGTGGGAGAAGGACCATCTGGGATGATAGAAATCAGTGGATTTACTTCTGGAGACAGAGGACTATCTGGAGAAGAATCTGGATCTGTGGAGACTAGTGGGTTTCCTTCAGGGGCAGGAGACTTGACTGAAGCGCCATCTGGAATCCCATACATTAGTGGAGACTTTTCTGGAGCCACAGATTTAAGTGGACTGTCTTCAACAGCAACTGATATCAGTGGGGAGGCCTCAGGGCTTCCAGGAATCACTTTAGTCACTTCTGATTCAGTAGAAGTGGTGACAAGACCAACAGTGTCACAGGAACTGGGTGGGGAAACTGGCACATTCCCCTACAGTCTGGGCTCAAGTGGTGAAGCTGCATCTGGTGAACTAAGTGGGGAAACATCTGCACTGCCAGAAAGTGCTCTAGAAACATCAGCAGCTTATGAAATCAGTGGTGAAACATCTGCATTTCCTGAAACTGGTATAGAAACATCCACGATGCATGAAATCAGTGGTGAGACATCTGCATTTCCAGAATTTAACACAGAAACATCAACAATTCAAGAAATCAGTGGGGAAACCTCTGCATATCCTGACATTTTCACAGAAACCTCCACAAGTCAGGAAGCCAGGGGTGAAACATCTGGGTATCCTGAGATTGTCATAGAAGCATCCACCAGTCAAGAAGTAAGTGGGGAAACTTCTGCATTTCCTGAAAGTAGTGCAGAAACATCCACAATACAAGAAAGCAGTGGGGAAACATCTGCATTTCCTGAAATTAGAATAGAAACATCCACAAGTCAAGACATCAGTGGGGAAACGTCTGCATTTCCTGAAATTAGAATAGAAACATTCACAAGCCAAGAGGCCAGGGGTGAACTATCTGGCTATCCTGAAATTAGCATAGAAACTTCAACAGTCCACGAAACCAGTGGAGAAATACCTGCCTTTCCTGAAATCAGTATAGAAACTTCAACAGTGCATGAAATTAGTGGAGAAAGTTCTGCATTTCCTGAAATTAGAATAGAAACATACACAAATCAAGAAGCCAGGGGTGAAACATCTGCCTACCCAGAAATTAGCATAGAAACTTCAACAGTCCATGAAACCAGTGGGGAAAATTCTGCGTTTCCTGAAATCAGCATAGAAACTTCGACAGTCCATGAAATCAGTGGGGAAATGTCCTCCTTTCCTGAAATTAGCATAGAAACTTCCACAATCCATGAAACCAGTGGCGAAGTATCTGTATTTCCTGAAATTAGAATAGAAACCTCCACAGGTGAAGAAGCTCGAGGTGAAACATCTGTGTTTCCTGAGATTAGCATAGAAACTTCTACAGTCCATGATATCAGTGGGGAGACATCTGCATTCCCTGAGTTTAGCATAAAAACACCAACAAGTCAAGAAGCCAGGAGTGAAACATCTGCCTATCCTGAAATTTTCATAGAAACATCCACAGTTCAAGAAGTCAGTGGGGAAACTTCTGCATTTCCTGAAATTAGAATAGGAACACCCACAAGTCAAGAAGCCCGAGGTGAGACATTTCCTGAGATCAGCATAGAAGCATCCACAGTCCATGAAACCAGTAGGGAAGCATCTGCATTGCCTGCTGCTAACATCAAAACAGATGCCACATCTTTGGCCAGTGGGGAGCCCTTTGGTACTTCTGAAGAAAAGGAGGTTCCTGACACAACATCTGGAGCTGTGACACACTCTATCGCAGGCATTTCAGGGGAAACTTCTGTCCCAGACATCGTAATTAGTACCAGGACTCCAGATGTTGAACCAACACAGGGACTCAGGAACCCTGAAGAGGCTCAGCTTGAAATGGAGCCTTCCCCTCCTGTAGTGTCAGAACAAGAGACAGAGACAGCTGTAGCTCCAGACAATCCCCATCTGCTGGCCACCACCACTGCTGCCCTGCCCCAAGTCTCACAAGAAGCAATTGACGCATTAGGACCCACTACAGAAGGTAATGTGTCTCATATGGAAGGGAAAGCTTTGTGGAAGGGAAGGAGGGGGCATAGCTGTCACTTTTTTGGTTTTTTTATACAGCAGAGAACATTAACACAGAAGCAGACTTGAGCAGAACATTGTTCTGATGGAAAGCCATAAACATGGGGTTTTCCACAGGTCATGATCACAGAATCTTAGAATTGTTGAAGTTGAAAAAGACCTTTTTGATCATTGAGTTCAACCATTAACCCAGCACTGCCAAGTCCACCACTAACCCATGTCCCTCAGTGCCACCTCTACATGTCTTTTAAACCCTCCAGGGATGGTGATTCAACCTTTTCCCTGGGCAGCCTGTTCCAATGTTCCATTGTTCCACCTGCCAGAGTTTTCTATCCTGCGTGCAGCTGAGAAGTTGGAAAAGATGGGCTGCTAGTCTCAGTCCTGTTCTGTTTCTCTTTCCATGGTGGGCTTACTTGCTGCCTACAGCCCTAAGTATTGCTCAGCATGTGGCCACCCTCTGGCCTGTGCCTTATGCTGCTCTCTGCAGCTACAATGGGATAAACGTGTGAGATAATGCTCAGAGCATCCCTAGCTTTTGTCAGCTTTGTTGATAAATGCCCTTGCCTCCACCCTGCCTTTTTAGTGTTTTAATGTTCTGTCTTTGGTTGGGCCCCTTTGTTGCCGAGGACAAACAGACACAATACTTAATCCTGATTAACCATTTTTGGTGAAAACACTCTCCTGGCATTCTGACTAGCATTTCCTGAGAAGAGTTCACATGCTGTGAAAGTACTGCAGTGGGAAAAAACACAAGACGCAAGACATTGTGCCTCTTGGCCAAGGGAGATGCTCAGTCCTGCTAACACAGGATGTCCTGCAGCATCCCTGGACACAGCTTGGTTTCCCTTTGCTGCCATCAGGAGCTGGCACCTGGGGACAAGCCTCATAGGAAAGCCATCAGTGCTTGTACTGTCGTATGAATGTCCTGCATGTGCTCAGTTCTAAAAGGGACATGTTCATGTAGGGCCACATGTTGCTTAAGTATGGTACAAAATATATGTGCAAAGAGATTTGCTCACTTCCTTCCGGCAAAAGCATCATCCCCTTCCCACAGTACCTCCTAAACTGCTTCTTTTGGGTCAATTTACACCGTTCAGCATAGCTAGCTCTGGTCTCAGTAAGGGTGTGTAGGTGCAGGGCTTTGTGGAGCTCAGCCTGGTTTCTAACGTCATTTCCATGCCCGAAGTGTTTCCAATGAGTCACTGCCATTTCCCTCTCTGAGAGCACAGGTAATGACAAACCTTTGTTCAGTCCTGCTCACAGCACATCTGCAGTCCCCTCTGCCTGTGCTGAGCAGCTGCCTCCAGGGTGCTGCAGGAGGGGATGAGGGCAGATCAGCACGGTCATTCCCACAGCACTGGTCCAGCCTGGTACAGGAATCGTGGACCACCAAAAATCCTTCCTGAAAAAGTAGGCTCTGCTTTTGGGCCATGCCCACTGCCACGTCCAAGCCCAGAGACAAAAATAAGCCAGCAAAGGCAGCATTGAGGAGAAGGAAGGAAGCCAGTGAGGCTCAGTTAAAAAAAAAAAAAATTAAATATATTGGCCCCAAAATATGGATTTTATTCCACTGCTTTTTCTTTTTAAAAATTAACCACAAGGCGATTGCCAGATTCCTCAGACCATTTGTTAGCCAACATTTTTGTGAAGTATTTTGAAAGAAAACCATGTGTTCAGCAGCTCATGTGTGAAGAATCTTGAAAAATGTTCTGAAATTGGAATATGTGTATTTGCAAGTCACAGAGAGGACAATGTAACAGCTGGGGTTTCTTAGCAGGAGACAGCAAGAGGTAAGCAACCACTGCATGAAGTTGAATTGTACACTTTATAAATTAGAAATGGGCTCGAATGCATGTGTGTGGCTGGTACTCCCAGCAGGGAAGATATTCTAGGGTAAAACATCTCTTTTTATTGGTAAACTTTATTACAATGTCCCTACAGAGTTAAATGCAGTCCTGGTCAGGGTATGAAGGAAGCTCATCCAGGTGGCAAAAAAAAAGTTTGTTGACCATGAACTCAAAATGCCCCTACAACAAGGCAAAACTCTTCTAGAGAATTACAGCAGAGATGACAAAAGGAGCAAAAAAAAATACAAAAAAGAAAGAAAAGGAATCCTAGGTTTCCTTTTTTGGGTTGTTACTTTTTACAGAGCTCTGGGGATTGTGAACGTGGAAAGTCTACAAGGAAGAACCGTAGGCTGGGTCCCAAACTGCTCTTTCCCATGTTGTGGCAGCCTTTTCACTTGAAGCTTCCCAGTCTTGAAATTTAGCTCTTGCAAATAAAATCAGCTCCCACATGCATGCCTTGTGCTGTGCTCAGGGTTTGTAGGGTGCAGTGGGTGCCTGTGCAGCACAGTGGATTTTGACTGACGTTAAAGCACGGGTGAAGCTGGTTCAGCTTCACAGGAGCTTAGAGTGAGGAACAGGAAGAAGTGTGGATTCTGCCCTCTGGCCCTGTTGTTGGAGGGTTCCAGTTAGATCCAGCAGTCTATTTAGTGGGATGATTTAAGAAGAATGATATTATTCTGCTCTGCTGGAGCCTAAAAGTATCTCTAAAAGCCAGTGCCAGAAGACCGAAGATTAACACTTGGAGTGCCAGTTTGTTTTAGTGCTTAACCAAATTGAAGGTTGTGCATGTACATGTCTTCAGTCAGCATTTGATTCCTCCATGAGGACAGGAACCCCACAAGCTGAAAGAATGGTCCACAGGCTTGGCTTCCTCACCCAGGGTTTTGCCAACTCAGCAGGTCTTTTTGTTTCTGGTAGCATTTGAAGACAAATAATTATTAGCTGAAAATACATGCTGGCACTTCAGTGAAGAGCTGCGGTTTGGAGCTCTCAGACCAGTCAATGACTAAAAACTTCACTACAATTGTGAGGGGGAAAGAGAAATGTGCTGAAATGACATCTTTTTATGTTAAGTTTTGCCTGTCTCTGGTGAAACAAGCCCATGAAGGCTGTTGCCTATGGCCCCACACAGCAGAAGGTTAGAATACAAATGAAGAAAGGTCTTGATGGGCTTTCCTCATACTTCACAACCTGGAAGTCCAAGGGATTGAGTTTTACTGGTCCAGAGAAAATAATCCATTAAAAAAAGCCAAGAAAATATTCTCCTGATTCAGAATGTTTCACCCAATGTGGAATGTAAATTATGCTCTCAGGAAGGAGATGGAGGTCCCAGTCCTGGCTGAGAAGCACAGACCCTTTGTGGCTGAGCAGATGATTTGATGTCTCCTGGACACTCTGCACCAGAAGTTAATTTGCTTAAACAAAACCTTCCTCTGCAGATGTAACCTACGGACTTGGATTAGTGTTATTTACACATCCATTTACTTTTACACATAATATTTTGGAGACAGAGATATCCAAGTTTCCTGAGCTCTTCTTCTATGAGAATATTGGACAAGTTGCTTCCAGCAGATCAACAGGTCCTCCTGGAGATTTGATGGTCTCCAGTAAAACAGTGTTTTTTAAGGCTGCAGCAATGCCTGCCCCTTGTGCTGCATGGAGGCTTTGGTTCAATTATTGCAGTTAATTATTTTAATGACTTAATTACTCATTGTTAGTCAGTAGCTGGCTATGTATGTTCAATACTAGCATTTAACTTACAATGTGAGAGAACTGGTTTCCCCAACTCCTGCTATTCTTTTCTTCTAGGAGTCACCCTACAATTGCTCCAGTGTTTTTCTTTGATGTTTGAGCTATCAGATCAGTAGTTCAAACTTCCCAGCAGACTCTGAAAAGCAAATTTAATTTGTACCTGTTTTTTTCTTCTCAGTCTCTAGGAGATAATTATCTAGTTGGTCTCTGATTCCCTGTTTGGATAATTGCACTTACAAGGAGGCCTATAAAGAAAGGGTGAGGGGCACAATAGGCACTGTTGGGCATCCTGAAAATGCCTTGCCCTTCTATCTGACCTTTTCTGCTCTGTAGAACAAAAACAGGAGGATATAGAAATATCATAGAATATATTACTAAACCTGTTACTCACAGCTTCAGTGAAACTACAGTTTGTTCAGGTTTTCGGTGGTGGCATCCTCTCTGTTCACCAGCTGCTTCTCCTTAGTAGATGTTTTAAGCACAAAGCTGACCTTGTTTAAGGGATATTCTTGCTCATCTTCCATACAGGCAGCCATGGAAAGAAATGCACAGACTGCACTGTTCTAGGAAATTGTAGGATTGTTTCTGGTATTGTCTCAGCTGAGATGAGAATTTTAAAAGCATTTCCTTCTCACCACTGACACTGCATGTTCACTTTTACATGCCATTTGCCTTCTGAGCAAAACCAGGGCCAGTCTATTTTTCTTTCATTTCTTCCAGGTTTCTCCTTCCAATTTCCATGATCTAGTACAAAAAAATTTTTTCAAAGGCATTGGGAGAATCATAGAATCATAAAACGGTTAGGGTTGGAAAGGACCTTAAAGATGATCTAGTTTGAACCTCCCCCTACCATGGGCAGCAATGACAAGAATATTTCTCTTGTTTTTAGTTGCACCAAAATAAAATTATTCTGACTAAATATAGTGTGTATCTGGCAATGGAGAAGAAGTCTTAGGAACAAAATGGTGGAACAAATTCAAACTTTGTGTTGCAGCTGTGTAACTCCCCTTGCTTTCTCCAGCCAGCAGTTTACATCTTCCAGATGCAAGACCTGGTTTACATTGGCCATTTTGTTTTAATTGGTTTATTTAAAAAAGAAAAGCATCTAAAAGTTAGACCTTAGGTCCCGTTAATAGCAAAAAATAGAAACTGTTGTGACAGTAGAATTGAGGAATTTTTGCAACCTCTGGGCAATATGAAGTGCAGCATGAATCCTCTTTAGAAGAATCGCTAATTCCGCATTATCCTCAAGAAGTGAGTTATTAACATGTTCTAACTGGGTTTCCTATTCTTGGCACCGCGAGGCATTTTCTCCCCGTCTTTGTTTTACAGCTGCAGCTCTTGAAAGCGAGGGCTGCCTCCCTTCTGCATTCCTCGACTATCGCTGTCCTTTGTTAGCTCGGGGTAATAATAGCAGTGGTCTTGTCTCCTTGTCAGCTGATAAGCACTTGAGTTGCATCGCAAAGCAGAGCTGACTTTTTGGATGACTGCTCATCCAAGCAAATAAATAGCTCGTGTCTAAATCCTGGAATGTCAAGGTACCTGGCAGCTGTGGAGGTGGGGGGCTCAGCTCCGTGCCGAGCAGAGCTGGCACACCTAGTGTGCTGCAGGCTTTGCAGCTGCTGAAGAGGTGTGCGGTGATTTGCTAACCTCATCTAGCTCTAAACAATGTGGGAGTAGACACATTCATAGTATATAAAAAGCTATGAAAAAAAAAAACCCAAACGCTAAGTGTTGTGTGATAGATGGGAGGTTGTTTTTTTTTTAATGGAGTTCTCATCTCCTGTAAATCGTGTTTGTGGCTTAGATGCCTTATCCTAGAAACACCCACAAAACAATTTGCCAGGATTTCCAGAGGCAACGTCATTGCCAATTTTACCATTTAGACCTTTCTTGATTTTCTGGGAAGACCAGAAACAGCAACACTTTCTCCAACCTGAGAGATACAGTCAAGTTTTCCAATATCAGCTTGGTGAGGTGATTCTACATCTAGATGGAGAGAGGGTCACTGCCTCAGCAGCCCAATAGGCTGAAGGGGAGTTTGGTGTTTATGATCATCTCATGTTTAAAATATCTTCTCTCCAGCCATTTGAAGCACAATTTTGGGAAAAAAAAAAAAACCTGTCTGTGTCTCACTTTTATTTGTTGTTTTTTTCTCCAATATTACCTACAAGTACACACCCTTTCTCTACGTGTTATATATAAAAATATATATGTATATGTATGGAGAGATATGTAACATATATATTATAATCAGAGACTTGTTTTTACTGCATATATAATATGTGCAACCATATTATATGCAAGATCTGTAAAAGGAAACTCTGTTCAGGTCTTATTTCCCAGCTGGAAATGTGTGGCAATGACTTTGCACATGTGTGCCTGCTCTCCCCTCCTCCAAGCCTAGGGATGGCAGCACACAGCAGGTCTCCTGCATCTCAGAAGAGATCTTGGACACGCCAAGTTTTATTCCACATGGCTGAAGACAGCTGAAGGTTCATTATCCCCAGCTAAACATCCAGCTTTAGCTCTTATGAGTGCTTCACCCCCACCTCTGCAGTGTTCTTTCCACTTCAAGGAGCCTGACAAATGAAGGAAAGCCTTTCCTCCTCACGTGTTCAGCTGGAGCCCACTGGAATCAACATGAACTTCTGCTGCCACTGCTGTTGGGAAGCCCAAAGGGCCTCTTGAGTTGCAATCACCCCTCAGGATACCTCGTTTTTCTTTATGCTCTCTGTCTTCTAGGAACTCCAAGTGTGACTAATAAGCAATACTCAGCCAAGTTCAGCTCCTCTATTCTTCCTCTAGGCTTGTGACTCCCATTTTGTTCTGGAAAGTCTCAGAGTATTTACTAGTATCATGGAAACAGGAATTATCTTCATTTTGCAGTGAACAAAGAAATCCAAAAGCCTTCGTGAGATTTAGGAGGGCAATCCAGAGTGAAAAATTCCTTCTCTCTGAGAAGAACTGCAAAACTGGAGAAAGAGGCTCATCAGCCATCTGAGGGATGATTTCATTGCTCACAGAGATACAGCCTAGAGTAAAGATGACAATCTCCTTGCTCCAAAGCACACACAGATTTACCATCCAAGGTCATAAAGGATTTTTTCCATCAGTTAGGCACATTACAGAACATGTCAGCTTTTAGATGACGTATCAGACCTTGGCCACTGAGTCACTAGACAGCCACAGGGGATATAACGCCCATCTGTTCTCTTGTGCCTTGGGACACTGAGCAGCTGGGCCTCAGCTCCAAGAAAACAATGTCCAACCATATACACCCCAGTCAGAAGATGAACACGGATCCTGGGGAGTCACTGCTCTGCTCTGTTATCTCCACAGCCAGCATGTTTATTGTCTTTGAATGTTTCCTCACTAGCCCTGTTATCCACAAGAAGAACATGGAATGTTAGTCATGACTTTTAAAGCCTTCAATTTCTCCTGAGTGTGAAAGAAATGCTGTCTCACATGAGGATCTAACCAGCCATCATTTAACCCAACCTGTGCAGATATGTTCCCATTTTTTTCCTTAGTCTTCCTTGTTTCTGAGTTGAATGTGTCTGAAATCTTTCCATTCTGAATGCCCCTTCTTCTGACTCCAAAGCTCTCTCCACTAAGATGGAGCCCACATCTGGAAAAGATGTACCAGCTTCTTCCATCCTCATCATAAACAGAAGAGCATATAGTGGGAACAGGTCTGGAGAAAATGTCACTGCATTCCAATGTCCCTCACCAAGGAATTAGCACCCATAGCCAGGTCTAAGATCCTCAAAGAGAAAAAGTTGAGGGGTTCTGAACCACCTCTGAACCCACTCTTTTTCTTCTCTGCATCTTCTTCATCTTCACTGAGAAGAGATTTCTTCACATGCAGCTTCATCTACATTACGGTTAGGAAGAAACTGTTAGTGAGGACGGAAAACCAGGAATGCTGGTTAGGAGATAGAGATCTCTTTGAGGATGTTTCCATCACCTATGGAAGAATTCCACATGCTTCCTCATAGACCTTTAGCTGGTGGAGACACAGGCACAAGTTTGCATGTTTGATGCATCAGGCAGAGGACAACGAAGAATTACCACAGCCAGTGCTGTGTGTTGGACACATCCTGCTGAGCTTTGTTCTGATATCTTCAGAGTGGTGTTCAACCATCAGAAAACCAATGTCTTCCTTGTAGGGTGGGTTGGGTCTCTTGCCTTCATTCTTCCAGCAGCAGCAGTGGCAGTATGTTATGAAATACAACCCTCTCAAGTCCCCCCAAAACAACTGATATTCCCTCCTAAACAAGCAAGGAAACAAGTTCTCCTGTTGGTGGAGTTGCCTGCCCAGAGCCCTAATGGAAGCCCTTGATTTCTTGCAGACACTGATGTGTGCCACTCAAGCCCCTGTCTGAACGGAGCCACGTGCGTTGATGGCATCGACTCTTTCAAATGCTTTTGCCTTCCCAGCTACGGAGGGGACCTGTGTGAGATCGGTACGGCCTCCCTGGCTTCAGCTAATCCTACTAACTGCTGCACCACCTTGTCCCCACACTACCCCCCCAAAAAAGCTGACCCCCAGTTCTCCCGCCAGTGCTGCCCTCATCTCACTGAGCTAACCTCTAACAGCAGCTTAAAACACACAAGGGAAAAGCTTTGAGGCTTTTCCATATCTAATTTGATAATTTTGTTCCTCTCAGCACCATGTCCTCTAAGATTCCTAAGAAGGAGCTTCTGGTGTCTTCTTCAGCTTTCTCTCTTTGAAGTGTCTCTGGTGAAGCTCCACACAGATCATAACGATGTTGATCGTGGAAGTTGCTGTCTTGTTGGGTCAAGGGTCTTTCTGTTCATCTGTAACAGTAGGGAACTTTCTGAGTGCATCTTCACCCCAGGCAAACTTTCTCTGCTAGGCTGGAATTTTGTGGAAGGATGCTTCAGCTGAGCCATGAAAAAAGATTGTGTTTCTCTCGGGGAAGACGCAGCTGAGAGAAGCATCATTCACTCCAGGAATCTCCACTGATTTGACACAGCATGACATTTTTGTCATCTCCACAACGTGGCTTCCTGTGGCAAAATCAGCAGGGAATGTATCTTTGAGTAAACAGGAAGCAACCTGTATTTCCATCAAAATTAGGCATTCTGACCTGCACTAACACTTCTTTTTGTTTCTACAAGGAAAGAAAAAGAGTTTTTTCCTTAAAGCTGATGAAAGTCCAAACTTTTATCAGCTTATCTGAGGGGAAGCTCTCCTGCCTTGCTCAAACAAAAGAGAAACAAGGTTGCAGTATCTTCTTCACCTTGGCATGAATAATGATAATATATGTTGGATTTTCTCCTTCCCATTCTCCACATCTCTTACCGCTTCCAATATGAACATATGGAGTAGACCATAAGGAGAAGGCTCAGGATCATTGGACCTGGCAGGAATGGTGCTGTCTTAACATCAATTTTCCAATGCAACCTCATCAGTTCTCAATTTAAGCACCCATGATACCTATTGTTGAAGATCCTTGTAATGTAACCAGAGATTTTCCATCATGTGACTGCTTATGAGCTTGTTTCGTCCAAGCCAGACTTAATTTTCTCTTTTCTCTGAATTATGGGCTCTGATGCCTGGGAGATGCAAGAGGAAGCCAGTGCCCCAAAACTCATGGGGAACATAAATCTTCATATTCCCATGAGACAGGCCATCCCTGCTGTTGGTCTCCAAGAACAACAGGATGGGTGAACAATGCACACAGACAGTCCCTTTTGTCACCATGAGAGTGTCCTTACCAGGGAACAAGATTTTTGTCATTCTTTTCCAAGAAAATTGCTGTCATATTTACCTCTATGAAAAAATTATGTAGGAAAGCCTTTCTCCTAGAAAATGTCCTGCTGAGATTCTTTATCATGTGCTGTCCCATCTCCAGTCTGTGATGACATGGGATGCCATTGAAGATATTGGAAAAAAAGTCTTAATCTCAAAAGATAGAGCTCTCTGTTAACTTTCTGCAAGAGATCTGCCTGCAAAACCAAAGAATCCTTAGAGCTCCACCTACTTCCAGATAGCCAATAATCTGTTGAAGAAGGCAGGAAATGCTTTTAATGTCTCAAGTAACTACCAACCACTCCAACATCTATGAACTGCCTGCAATCTCCAGCTGGAAGAACACCAGAAAGGTGGATTAGGAGGAATTAGTGTTACTGAAAGTGACAGGTGCTTTGACCTACCAAGTTTAACCAAGGAGAAAGAAACTGAGTACAGAAAACCTTACTGAAAAGGGAGAGAGGCATGAGGGCTCATGGAAGCCCACCACTCTCAGAGCAGCAAGGGCCTGTGAAGGGATGGTAGATCAGGGATCTGAAAGGCTGAGATTAAACACATTTCATTTTCTGTTTCCTTCAGTCACATGTAGCAGATGTGTGGTGTTGCATTACATGGGAACTGTTGAAGGTCTTTTCTGGTGGTTTCTCCGTTTGTCTCTACTTTCCCCCATCTGTGGTTTTATTTTTCTTAAAGAGTGTGTTCAGTTCCTCAATATTTCTCAGATGGTAAAAGGCCTTCCGAAAAGATGAGAAATGTTTGTACTTCTTTAGCAGCTTCCAAGCTTTTTCATTGAGATTTAGTTGTCTCTCTCCACTATGGTAAGTTTCTGTCTCCATTTCTTTTCACCCATCTTGCTCAGTTTGTTTCTCCTCCAAAGCTCCAGAATCACACCAGCTGATGGAACCAACCAAACCTGGTGGTCCCCTCTTTCATTTTGAACACATATGCATTGATTCTGGATATCTGTATATGGGGTTTGGAGGGGTTTTTCCAAAGCAAGAAAATTCTGCAGGCCAGCACAAGTGGGAAGAGAGGTGTTCTTGCTTGGTCAGTTCCTCAAAGCAGACTTCAGGAACATTATGCAGTGATTGAATTTCTCAGGAATAAGTCTGTATCATTCAAGCTTTCCAGCAGCACTGGTTGTGTCACTGCAGACACAAGGCCTTCCACATAGGCTGCCCTCTCTTCGTGTCTTGGATGCCTTCTGAACAATTTTCCCAGGGAATTCCTACAGGCAACAGTGTCAGGGTGTGCTTTTTAGTGAAAGTGGCTGTGTGTTGTCCCATGCCATGGGAGCATGAGCTGCTAAGAGGTGAGTTGAAAGCTTTCAGACACATGTACCAATGCGTTTTCATCCCTCCTCTGTGTGTTTCAGACTTGGAAAACTGTGAGGAAGGCTGGACCAAGTTCCAGGGCCACTGCTACAGGCACTTTGAAGAGAGAGAGACTTGGATGGATGCAGAGACCAGATGCCGACAACATCAAGCCCACCTGAGCAGTATCATCACCCCAGAGGAACAAGAATTTGTGAACAGTGAGTGCTGAGGGCAGCCTAAGACTGGGCATGGGTCCAGCCATTGCCATCTGACTCTACAGGCAGATTTATCCAAAGTAGTGTAAAAATCACCATTTGCCCCAGTGGTGCTCATATGAATCCTAACAAAGCCTCATGCTAGTATGGGTGCATCCATTCTCATGGCAGGCCAAGTGGGGAAGCAGCTGGACAAACACGGAAAAAGGGCATCAGGGAATATAGACTGGGAGGCAGCTGAATGACCCAGAGGCTCCAGGGCCAGGGACAAAGCTGAGATGGCAAAAAAAATGCTTCCAGCAACATGTAGGACAACCATGACTCTTTTCTCCCCCTCCTGCTCTTCCAGGTCATGCAGAGGATTATCAGTGGATCGGCCTCAGCGACAGAGCCGTGGAGAATGACTTCCGCTGGTCTGACGGGCACTCCCTGGTGAGCCTGGAGCCCACAGCACGAGCAGGCACCAGCTTTTGGGGGGCAGAGGGAAGGGCCCCATGGCTTACATGTTGAGTGCTTGGGTTGGGCATTGAGTGGAGGCAACCCTAAACTTTGTAGAGTTCATGGTTTTTCCAAGTCTCTAGAAAAGCTGGTGGGGTCCCGGGCAGCACCACAACAGGAATAACTGGTGTAGGGGCAGTGCTGGCAACCCACGGGCTCTGCTAGAGAGAGGCGTGGGAGAGGTGGGGTGAGGATGAACATGGGAGTAGGAGAGACCAGGGCCCAAACTTAGATAAAGAACTGTCCTCTCTTGGCAGCAATACGAGAACTGGAGGCCAAACCAACCTGATAACTTCTTTTCGGCGGGAGAGGATTGTGTTGTGATGATCTGGCACGAGAAAGGCGAATGGAACGATGTTCCCTGCAACTATCACCTCCCTTTCACCTGCAAGAAAGGAACAGGTCAGCACCCTGTGCCATACTGGCAAGGATGAGGGATTCAGTAGGTAGCTGTGGGTCTGGAGCAGAGTGCCCAGTGCCCAGTTTGTTACTGCAAAGGGTGATCAAAGAGATAGAAGCAATTAGAAACAGAAGTTGGCCAAGGCTCTAGGAGAAAGTTTCACAAGGACTTGAAAATAAATAGGACAAGCCATTAAGATTCAACATCCCCAGGCAAAGCCGTACCCTGGCTGCAGCATCATTCCCACACACCAGCTCTGTGTCCTCCCACAGACACAGGCCACTGTTGAGATGCTCATCTCTCACAGCCTCTCCAGGAGGCAGGAGTGGAGCACTGAGGCAGACCCCTGCTTAATTTCAAATCACAGAATTTCCATATCCCCCTGCCACTAAGCTTGGTGGACAGAGGCAATCTCCAAGGGAGTGAAGGTTTTATTCATGGAGGAATGACAAGGCTTTGCGTGCCCAGCCTGCCCTGGGTGTGAGCCGCCTGCTCAGCCAGGCAGGTGTTCTCTCACTCACTCTCCAGGCAGGTGTTCTCTCACTCACTCTCCAGTCTCTGCCCATCTCCCACAGTGGCCTGCGGGGACCCCCCTGCAGTGGAGAACGCCAGGACCTTCGGTCGGAAGAAGGAGCGCTATGAAATAAACTCCATGGTGCGGTACCAGTGCGACCAAGGCTACATCCAACGCCACGTGCCCACGATCCGGTGCCAGCCCAACGGGCAGTGGGAGGAGCCACGGATATCCTGCCTAAACCGTACGTCAGGGTCCCCCTACCTTCGGGTTAGGGCTGATGGCTCCCTGCAGCTGGAAGGAGCTGGGAACGTGGGGAATCATCTCAGTGCAGGATAGCTCTGAGCCAGGCAGAAGGGGACACTATGGTTCCCTTGACTTCTTGGAAGTTTTCGTTGTGATGGGGCCATGGGAGCCAACATCTTCTGGGGAAGGTGTGGACCACAGAGCCTGGCCTGCAGGACTGCCCTGGAGACCCACCAAGACAGAGTAGGGGCAGCTCCAGAGTCAGGAAAGGGCAACAGGGAGCTTACCAATGGCCCAGGCTACTCAGAGAAAGGAGAATAAATGGCTTCTGAAAGGGTGAGTTTTGGCACAACCTGCATCAACAGAGAGAAGAGGATGGTAGAGCCCTGGGGCCCCCAAGCCCTTCTCCAGTGTCTTCCTGCTCTGGGACCAGACAGGAGTCCTGCAGCAGATGGAAGCCAAGGAGCAGGGCTGGGTTCCTGATTCTCCTTCTGTCAGGCCTCCAGCTGATGGCAGTCAGCCTTCTTCACTGGTGTCCCAGCCCACTCCCAGGCCTGCCTACACCCCTGTCCCATCCCTGATTGCCTGCAGCTTCCCAAGAATTTTGTTGGCTTCAGACAAATCACATCTGTCCAGTGGCCTCCTTGCCGGGTTCTGATCTGGCTGGGCAATTCCAGATAAGGCAGATTAAGCAATGGGAAAGCCAGGGAAAGCCGATATGGGTTTAAGGGATAAACCTCTGCCCCAGGGAGGAGATGAAAGGAGGAGGGAGGGCGGAGGTGTCCAAGGGCGGCTGCCTGGTGCAGACCAAGATGCTGATTCCTTTGGCTCTGCTGTGGGTCTGGGGAGCTGCAGGCTGTTCCCAACATGGGCTGCCAGGGACCAAGAGACCTGGTCTGCTTCCAACCAGCTTTTGCTGCTTCCACCAAAACCCGCCTGCAATTATCACACCAGAGCACGCCAGCTTCCAGGGAGACTGGCAGCAAAGATCAGGCAGCAACCTTGTCCCTGCTAGCCAGGCGGGGCTGTTTCCCCTCCGATGCCCTGAGCACATCCCACTCCTAACGCATATTGGGGTTGGGGATTTAGGGATTGATAGGGCAGTGGGTGAGGTGGGGAAGAGCTGCCCTCCTGGCTGGGCACAGGGAAGGGATGGGACAAGCAGCCGTGCAGATGATGCTCCCGCCCAGGCTGTCGCCGAGCCGCGGGCACCTTCTCCCCTGGGTGAGCAGGGGCGAGAGAAGGGCCGATTGTTCGGTACGGGCGGGCTGGCGCCGGGGCACGCACAGCCGGCCCCGGGCAGAGCTGCCTGCGGCTGCCCGTGTTTTTCCAGGCAGCCAGGGGCCGGGGCGGCCAGCGTGGGACAAGCAGCTTCTCTGTCCCGGCTCCTGCCAACAAGGTGCCTTTTCTTCTCCTCCACAGCCTCCAGCTACCAGCGCAGGCTATACAAGAGGAGCCCCAGGAGCCGGTCGAAACCCAGCGGCAGCGCCGTGCACAGACCCACCCATTAGAGCGAGGCGAGAGACCGAGGGGGAACGCGAGAAAGAGAGATTTTTAACGGAACAGTTATATTAACAGAGTCGATTTCTTCTTCTTCTTGTTGCTTTTTTGTCATATAAGGAAAAAAAATTATATTAAAGACAAACCCACCTTTGTGTATATATATATAAAAAATTTGTTTTTCCAAGCACCAAAGCAAAACGAATTAGATCTCAGTATTTTTACTAACCGTCCGGTTCCAATTATCATCGTGCCTTTGGGGACAGGGAGGGGGGTGGGTTTGCAAAGGGCAGGGGGTTAAGTTAAATAATAAAGATGATTATTTTTTCCTGATTTTATCCACGAACAATGTAATTATTTCTGTTATTTAATCTCCAGGGTGAACAGCACCTTTTGGGGTTTTATTTTATTTTTTTTTTCCAGAATCCTTCTACTGCTGCAGCACGTCAGGACGGGTGGGGAGGGCCGGGGGCTGTGGTGGAAGGAGCTGTGGGAGGAGGGGGGCGAGGGGATGCTGAGACCGGGGATCCGGGTGCTGGAGGCTGTGGCCCCTCTCTGCTTCCCCACCGTCCCCTCTGCAGCCTGTCCTGGGACAACGTGCTCTTTCCAGGGGACCGTGCGGGGCACCAGCGTTCCCTGCACCTATTTATATTTTTGAACATATCCTATTTTGAAAGAATGATAAATAATAAAGAAAGCGAAATCGGAATGGGCACTTTGTCAGTGTTGTTTTTTTTAGGGAAGAGGGATGTCTGGTGGGCTCGGAGGAGAGGGGTCTCCCATGGCAAGGCAAAAAGGAAGGAAGGGGAGCCCAAAAAGGGTGCTCCAAGCTACACAGGAATGGCTCAGCCCCAGGCAGCACTTAAGGGTGGGAGGGGTGTCCCAAGCCCCCACTGAAGAAGGACCCTGGAGTAGGATAGTGTCCTCTCTGTTCAGCTCTCAGTTTGGGAGGGGGTTAACCCACATGCCTAAAACCCATCTCAAACCCATGGCCAGCAGGAACTGCTTCACCTTCCATCTTCCAGTCCTGACACCCAGGGGGTCAATTAACACTCACTAATGAGGGAACACAAGGCCCTTGCAGGAGCTGAGCTGAGCCAGCACTAATGAGACGATGCTCAGCCAAGGATGAGACAACCAGGGATTCCCAAATCTCTTCTCTATAGCAGACCTTTCTCTTGTGTTGGGACAGAGATGGGGAAACAGCCATGTCACTCCAGGGCTTTCTCCACCATTTTATTAGAAGATGTCCAGAAAAAACACATCTTTTCACAGCCAATGCTCAAAGAAGAAGGCACCAGAGTTCAAATGGAGTCCAGGCAAGGGGCACATAGAGATAAGGCACTTGTGCTCCGGCAGGGACAGGCACAATGGCATCCTTCAGCAGGACATGGGTGGGGCTGAGGGAAGAGGGGCCAGGATGCAATGGAGATACCCGCTCTCTGCTCTAGCCAAATCCAGCCTTGCCTCGCTCCCTCATGGCCTTGCCTCGTGAGCTTGGAGGCAGGACCAGCCTGGAAGGGCAGGCAGGTGAGTGTCAGTGACAACCTGCCACTGCAGGAAGGGGCCACTACCCATGGTAGCACGGCCAGGTGGGGTGGCAGCAGTAGCCCATGGGGATCATCCTTGCACACATCCCAAAACAGGGACTGTCCCACGCTGCCCAGCTGGCAGCCACCCCCAGCAGCTGCAGGTGCCAGCTGCTGAGCAAGATGTGGAAAATATGAAGGAAGGAAACAAAACAAAACAAAAAGAAACCTCCCCCCATCCCACCTCCCCCCAGTCACCCCCAAAAAAGCCCTTGGAAACGCCCAACGCTGGGCACTGGCAGGCTGGAAACATCCTTCATCCAAGAAGGATCCCTCCCGGCTCCTTATCTCTCTCTGTAGCAGAAGACTCCAAACCTGCCCTTGCTGGGGAAACCGAAGCTGCGGACACCGGGCTCCGCGGGGCCACAATTGGCCCGGGGCGTGACAATGGGGTAGCGGACACTGCCATCTGCCAGCCAGCCAGCATTGCAGCGGTCCAGCCCCAGGAACTTCCAGGCAGAGTAGAGCTGCCCCACCCGGGCGATCTCGGCCCCTGCATCCTGGCAGCTCTGCTTGGCCTCCTCCAGCGTCATCCCAGCCAGGCGGTCCAGGTAGAAAACCTCTCCTAGGAGGGAGAGCGGAGCGTGAGAGGGGAACATCAGTGCTGAGCATCATCCCGAGCATCCCCATGTGGAGCACCGCTGCCTGGAACAACCCCACCCCATGCCCTGAGAGGGACGGACGCACAGCCCCCATCCCCAGCATCCCAGTCCCCATCCCTGGCCCAGAACCCACCTTTGAGCGCAGAGGAGAAGCAGAAGGCATCAAAGCGGTGGAGATGCCGGTGGCGCGGGCCGTAGCTGCGGATGCCCGGGGCGAGGTGCACGCCCCCGCAGGGCTTGCGGGGCAGGCGGATGGGGTACTGCACCGTGCCATCGGCCAGCCAGCCCGCATTGCACCAGTCCAGCCCCTCGCTCCACGCCTGGAAGAGCTGGTTAAAGTTGGCGAGGATGGCACCTTGGTCCTGGCACACTTGTTCGGCTTCGTGGAAGTTGAGCCTGTACTGCCCGCGGGGAGGCTGGTAGGGGAACACGATGCCTGGGGGCAGATGGGACACTCAGCTGGCTCCGTGGGCAACCCACCCAATCCGAGCCCAGCCCCAGCACGAGCCATAGGGGTCCCTGACCCGTGTCAAATTCAGGCTCTGGGGCAGGGACCACCTCAGTGTGGCGGAGACAAGGCTCAGGCATGCAGGGATGGGGCCGCTCCGGACATGCAGGCGCCAGCAGCGAGTTGCCAGCGACATCTGGTGGCACAGGGACACACGAACTCGGTCCTGGGGACACAAGGAGCCCCTCACGGGGACAGCACCTGCATATACAGGGATGCATAGACTATAACGGGGACGCAGGGACCACCACCACGAGTTTGTATAGACCACGGTTCTGGGAGCACACGGACAGTGGTCCCAGGGAGGCATGGATCACCCCTGTGGGGATGGAGAGATGATAGTCATGGAGATGCACAGGCTTCAGGAACAGGGATATGAGGGTCAGCATCATGGGGACAAATCCACCATGATTCCAGGGGACATATGGACCACCAGCGTGGGGGTTAATGAACCTCTCGTGGGGACGGATGGACAACCACGGGCATCACCGCTTCGGACACAGTCACAAGGACTGGTAGGGATGAGTCACTGTGGGAAGCAGGGTCCAGGGACCCAGGGGGTGGGGCAGGGGCAAGCAATGGGGACATTTCCACAGCTCTGAGCTTGAAAGCAGTGTCAGGGCTGAGTCACGTCCCTCATGACAAGTGAGCAAAAGAGGCTGGACCAGTCACCAAGGATCATCACAAGATGCATGGGGATATCTAGAGCTGGGAGGGGACAGCTCCATGTAACACAGCATAGTGGGAAGATGGGTGGGTAAAGGCAGGAAATGCTGCGGCCATGGGGTCATTCCCAACTCTGACTCCAACAGCACTCCCGGTGTCCCAGCTGGGCAGACAGCTCTGGGCTCACTCACTCCTGAGGCCACAGACAGACAGCCCCAAGCCACTTCCCCATCACACCAAGCACCCCAGCCCCTTTCTGCCATGACCAAGCTCCCCAACCCCTTTGCCTTGCTATGTCCCCAAAGGAGAAGATACCACAGGAAGGCCAGGCTCACCGGCTTGGCACAAGGGGTCATGTAGTCCCCAGCATGCCCCCACCTTGCAGCCGGAGGTCCACAACATCGCTCTCGTCCTCCAGCCCATCAATGACCTCACAGCGGTATTTGCCATCATCCTTCAAGTGCACATCACTGATGACCAGTGAGGCCTCGTGCCGGCTGGCCTGACGGATGTGGGCACGCCCCTTGAAGTCCCCAAAGGCCATGTAGGTCTTGCCAATGGCCACCAACACATCCTGCTCTTTGGTGTAGTCATCCCGCAGCTTGGACCACTTGATGCGGATTTTGCGCTTAGGTCCCTGGTCAGGCTCGTAGCGGTAGTGGCAGGGCAGGGTGACATTGGCACCATTGTAGCTGTAGACAGGGTCTTTGGAGGTTTCCACCACTAGTCTGGCTCCATTGAAGTAATCCACTGGGGGGAAGAAGGAAGGTATGATGGGCAGGTCAGGATCCAGGGCTGGGCAGCATCCCCAAATCTTCCCTCCAGCCATCGCCTCTCTTACCATGAGCATCCTGCAAGTATCTCTGGAGCATTCCCACCTGCTCCTCTGCGCCCCACATCCCACCGAGTGATGCGTCTCCACCCCACCCAGAGGCAGGGGGGTACTTCAGCCGCCTGTGACAACCTGCCAGCCCCCATTGTCCCCGATATACCTTTGTCCTGCCCGTCTCCATTGTCATTCATGATGTGGTTGTAGTAGAAGCCGTTGTAGAAGGGGTGGTAGGAGCCACTGGCCAGGCACAGCAGGGTGGCCTTCAGGAGAAGTGGGAGCAGCAGCATGGCTAGGAAGCGAGGTCGAACCCTGAGCCTGGGCTGCAGAGGGGGAAAGGACTCCTGTGACACTCCCAAAGGACTCCTGTGACACCCCCAAATAGCCAGGAGAAAGCCAGCACTGCCTGGAAGTGGTGCCAAGCACTTCATACCAGGGGTGCAAGGAGAGGGGTGGGAAGAGCCAGCAGAGCAGCTCGCCTGCCCGCAGGGGAGAGTGCAGGCAACGTGAGCCGTGCCCCCAGATCCGCCCCCCAGCCGGTGCTCCCAGTCTCCTCCATCCTCATCCTCTCGCCTTGCTCACACTACACACCACCCCATTCACTGCTGTTGCCCAGTGCAGGGGTGCCCATTGGGGGGAGCACCTGGCCCGAGACCAAGTCAGGGACGGAGCAGCTGGAGAAATGGGACCCCAGGGTGTCCTTTGAACAGGGAGTACTGGGAAAATGTCACGTAAGGGTGCAGGGGGAGAGAAGGGGCTGAGCCCCACTGTTAAGCAGCAAGCTCGGTTTACAGAGGCAGCCGAGCATGCAACCCGGGCAAGGAGTGAGGGAGAGAGCTCGGGCTGCCTCGGCTGCCCCAGCTCCGGACAAAGCCCGGCAGCACTCGCCGTCCTGGCCAAGGACCCCCTAGTCCAGCCCAGGGCTGCCACTCTGCATCACAGACATGGCACCGACCCCATGCAACACATGTAGCTGCCAAAGCACGTCCCATGGGTGGGGGGTAGCCTGGCTGCCCCACGGCACCAGAAATGTGCACTGGCCCGAGCTCTGGGGGCCAGGACACCCAAGGGTGCCCTGCACGGGGCTCACCCAGGGTGCCACCAGCAGTATTGGCTACCTGTGAGCATTCCCGGAGCCGGCAGAGGGGGCCCGGCACCCGGCAAGCCTCCGGCAGACCCCTTCCAACACCGAGAGGGGGGGTCCTTGACATCTGTGCCCTGCTTAGACAAGGCTCACGAGTGACTGCAAACATACCCCGGGCCAGGGGGCTGGGGGAGAGCAGATGCTCAACGCGGAAGGGCCCAACACGGGGTGCAGTGGTGCTCTCCAGGATCCGGGGAGTGAAACCAGTTGCTCTCACCTCAGGTTGCTCAATCCCAGACTCTCCTCTGCAGTCAGTGCCTCTGCTTACCATGGGGTGCAGACACACTTGCCACCCATCGGGGCCAGCAGAGCCGTGCCCGAGGGTGCAGGGTGCACCCGCTGGAGCGCCAGCACAGCCCCGGGAGCTGTCACAGCAGCGTGGCACTGCTGGCACCGGAATGCAGGGACACCGACACCGCCACGTGCTGCCCACGAGCCGCAGGGTGGGCTCGAGGCACGGCAGCTTCACACCTCGGGCTGCAGGGCACCAGCCCTGATTCCCCTGGACCCCAACGCCTGGAGACCCCCCCCAGAACCCAGTACTGCAGTGAGGAGCAGTGTGCCTGGTGCTCTCTTCTGCAGCACCGTGGGCATCGTGCTGCAGCACCCAGCACAGCAATGCCTGGCACCTATCACAGTGATGCCCTCTCCCTCCATGGCAATGCCATCCCCCCTGCCCTTTGGGGTAAGCAGGGTGCCCATGGCCCCGGGGTGCCAGCCCTCCCCAGTCCCGGCACTGGGGCCAAGCCCTACTCACGCTGGTTGCGGGCAGGCTGCAGGCAGGCGTGCAGGCAGGCTGCAGGCAGATGCACTGTGTTTAGGGCTCTTGCAGGGCTGAGAGGAAGCAGCTCCAGGGCCTGCCTCTTAAAGGGAAACACACGCCTTTCCCAACCCCCTGCTCACAGCCGGGAGCTGGGGTGGGTGCCCCCGGCCCCCCCCTGCCCACCACGCCTGGGTGATGGCCTCACTGTGTGTTCACACACTGCCCACATGCTGCCCACACGCTGTTCACACACCTTATCTGCAGTGTGCCAGCTCCCTGCACTGCCCCCGACATGGAAGGGACAGCAGTGGGGAGAAATGTGCACTGTTGGGGCTGGTGGGATCCTATGATGTTCTAAGCAAAGCCTTGGTGAAATCACAGTGCCAGGGAAGAAGAGATATCCCTTGTCCCACATCCCACTGGAGGTGACTGGCCACAGCCTCCAGACAAAGGTGATGTCCAACACACATGTGGCAGGAGCACTACAGGCACAAGCAGCTCAGGACAGCTGGGCTGTGGCACGGAGTGATCAGTGCCCAGGGTGTGCAGGCAGTGCCTGCCTGCTCTGGAATTCAGGAGAGACAGCTGAGCTGTGGGGTTCAGCCTCTTCAGGGTCTGCTTGATGCTGCGGGGACAAAGCAGAGGCACAGAAACCAGGGCAAAAACTCTGGGGTGCCCAGTTGCACCCATCTGAGGTGGCATCATCCCAAAACTTGGGCGATGCCCTCCATGCCAACTCCCATTGGCACACAGACAGGCAGACCCAGCACCAAGAGGATGGAGTCCTCAGGAAGGGCAGCACGGCGGCGGCAACGCCAGGGGATACCGGTCAGGGGATAGACAGAAGGGACAAACAGAGGAACCACGATGGTGCGTGTGCCCTGACCCCTCGACCCGCTGTCCCAGTCCAGCGCGCTGCTTCACCCCCCACTTTGTTGTTTTATGGCAAGGAAATGAGGCGTGGGGGCCCCGGTCCAGCTCTTGCCGCCGTGCAGGATAGCTTCAAGCCGGAAAGAAAACAACCCATGTAAAAATAAACGGCCCGAGGCTGGCTGGGGGGTGAAGGGGACCAGGACCCCTTCTCGACAGTGCCCAGCACGGAGCGCTCGGGGTGCGATCCTGTCTGCCCGCCGCCGGCTGCTGATAGAGAGCAGCCAGCAAGGAAACGGCGTTATCTGCCGCCAGCGCCGGCACACAGCCCGGGCTCCCCGCGGGAACCCTCGACCGGGGATGGCTGTGGGACCCGCGGTCTGGAGGCACCGCTCTTCCTTTTTCTCCTTTTCCTCGCACACCCAGCAGCCCTGCCAGCCCTCCTCGAGGAGCCGGGCTGCCCAGGGACACGGGAGTGTGACGGCCGGGCGCGCCGCCTGCTCGCCTGCCCGGAGCAGCCTGTCCCGCAGCCCACAATGGAGGGACAATTATATCTTCCGGCGTGGGGCCACTGCACTGCGTGCATCCTGGCCGAGGGTCCCTGCTGCTCCCAGCCCTGCCACTTGGCCGGAGGGGATGGTGGGATGGTGTCCCAGCTGCACCCTGGCCATCACTGCCCCACTGCAGTTGCTTGCCCAAGTTGTTCTAGCGATCCAGCAATTGGGACAGTTCCCTCCACCCCCGGGCTGTGCAGAAAACAGACAGCCCTGTCGGGGCACGCTGCTCCCTGGCATGGCTACCCCATTGTTCCAGAACCGAGGAACAAGCCCCACAGTGTCCTGCACTGCCTGCACCACGGTGCCTGCCAGCAGCCATCCTCCGCCCGGCCTGAGGAGGGGAGCAGCAGCACGGAAGGGGACAGGGATGCTTTCAGGCACCTCTTTTCAGCAACAGCTCCTGGTTCACCTTGGGCCACAACTCTTGTCTGGATGTGGCCAATGATTTCTCCATCTCCTCCTAGGGAGCAGAGTATGAGAAAGTATCTGGCCACCAGCAGTCTTTGAGGAAGAAGGAATCTCCTTCATTTCTTCCCACCTCCCATCCTCTTTTTGTTTTCTATTCCCAGAGATTTACCCTGGGTGTGACCACAGGTTTCAGGTTGAGCAAAGCTATGCAGGGTCGGGGAAGCTCTGACCTGGGAGCACATGTTTAGGGCACGTGTCTAGGGCTGGCTGAGCATTTGGCTGAATGGGAGCCATAAAAGTGTCATCCTCGTCTTCCCCACCTCAAAGCCAGGGCCTGACAGCTCTGCTGTGGCCTCACCAGAGATTTGTCCATGAACTCCTTGCACAGGATGATTCCAGCAGGAACACTCACACTCCTGGATGCAGGAGCTTGTGATCTGTGCTGGGCTTTCCGGGTGGTGGTGAGAGGATGCTCTCCCCGACGGCTGCTTCCTGAGGAACCAGCTCCCAGCAGCAGGCAGCAGGGTGCCGCAGCGTGCCAGCCATCCCAGCCTTCCTGCTGTCCCAGCAACCCAGCCACGTCCGGGAACAGCATCCGAGGGACAGGGACAAATCATGAGGGACACTGGCTCTCCCAATCCCCACATCCTGGGGCTCCAGAGGGATGAAGGAAATGCTGCAAGGCTGGGAAGGGGCTCAGAATCCCTCAGAGGGGATTGCTTGGGGGGTGGCAATTGGCAGGAGGAAGCAGCAGCCGGGGGCTGAGGATGTATCCCCTGCTCTGATGTGCAGCATCTGCTCCCATCACCCTCCTCATGGAGCCTCTGCCATATCCCTGGCTCATGGCTGTCTTGGCTGGACTCAAAGCGAACTGCTCTTATCTCTGCCTCAGCTTCCCGATGATAATGGTGGCATGTCTGGAGGTGAACCAGGCAGACTGTCCCCCTGTCCCTGGCTCTAGCTGTGGCTGCTATTTGTCACCAAGCAGCTGCAGCCACAGCCACAATGAATTTGCAAGCAGATCCCCAGCTCCTCTGGTGCCCACGGCTGGCACTCCCAGGGCAAGGCATGAGCCCACCTCCCATAGGCAAGGCCCAAGAAGGAGATGCCTGGCTGAGCAGGGCACTGCTGGCAGCAGGGAGGTGCAGGAAGATGGTCCAGAGCAGCAGGGACAGAGAGCTGTGGTAAGACATAGGTGACGCTTGGCTATTCATGCCAGCTTCAGGGGTCCCTGCCCAGTGTGGCAGATTCTGGACAAGAGCAAAGCTCCTCTGTTCTGTCCACCACAATGCCCCTTCCCTACATGGGATCACATCCTCAATGCAGGCAGATCCTGCTCCAGCAGCATCCATGGCCCAGCCCTCCCGAGGAGGGCTCTGCTGGGAACATCCACACGGGCAGCCCTTGCAAAATTCACAGCTCCCTCCAGCCCTGGGAGCATGCTTGGGTGTAAGAGCTGATCTAGCTCCAAGCTGGGGATTTGCTCCAGGATCAAAGCCAAAGGAGGAGACAACAGGGTGTGGGGTGCTGATAGAGGCTTCCCCTCCCCAAGTCCCATCCCGCAGCCAGCTGCGAGCACTCTCCAGCAGCTGCGACAGGGTGGAGACAGTGGGAAAGATGCACACAAAGCCCTGAGATACCCTGTTTTCAGGCAGGGAAGGGAGCTAGGAGGGTCTGTGAAGGCAGGAGAGGCACAGGGCCAGTACAGCAGCTGGCTACACCCCAGGATGGAGGAGTCGAGGGGCTCAGAGGGACTCCTGGAGAATCACCAGACCAGTCAGACTTTTGGAGGTGGCCTTCGGGGAGGCACAGAGCAGACAAGCCAACACCCCCAAAGTTTCAGCTGGTTTTAATACTGTCAGAGACACCCCAGAGTGGGGCCATCACTGCCATCCCACGCGGGCTCCCTCAGCCCTTGCCGAAGCAAACCCACTGCCAGCCCAGCCCCACGGCTGCCTCACATCCCAGCAGGCAGGGGAAGCATCACTGCCAGCCCGGGACAGCCTGCCCGTGCTCCCACCTGGGACTCACTCATCACCTACTGCTAATCCCAAGGGCTTGAGCATTGCAAAAGGCTCCCCTCCACCCCATGGAAAGGGAAAAAATCAGGTTACAAAAAGGGTGATGGCACGGCTCTCTGCCCACTGCATTTGGGTGGTTTAACTACCACCTCTCCCATCTTTTCTCCACATCCTTGTGGCTACAAATCCACTCTCCCCACTATCAGATCGTAGTCTCCCTGATCACCGCTGGGCTCTGAGGACAAGGGATGGCCAAGCACCCCAAAATGCAGTAAGCTGGGGATGATGGCAATGCTGAGACTTGTGAGGCTGCTGGAGCTGGCATCCCAGGAAGGGGAATGGGCAGTGCCTGCCAAAATGCTCACTGTGGTGCCTGCCAGAGTGCACAGCAGGTAGAGCCACCATCAGTGGGGATCTGGTGTCTCTTGACAGGAGCCCTCTCATCACTCCACTCACACTATGTGGTGCTGACATCGCAGGCAAGGAAACTCAGGGCCTGGCAAAACGGGCAGGGGACAACAGCTGAGTTTTTTCAGAGGATTTTCACAGTCCCTGCTTGTCTGCAAGCAGGGAGCAGGAGGGATGTAGGAGGCTGAAAGCCAGGGGAGCCTGCCCTAAGACCCTGAAAACTGCTGAGGCCCAAGATACAGTTCAGGCAAGGGACTGGCTGCAGCCTCTCTGCTGGAAGCAGAAGCAAGGAGAAAACTCGTCCTCAGGCTTAGCAGAGAAGATAAAGCCAAGCACTGGTCGCAGGACAGGGTCCCCCAGCAAGGCCTCATTTGCAGGATGGTGCCCCCAAGAAAGCCCCAGTTGCAGGAGGGGGTCTCAGCCCTGGCTGGAACAGCAAGAGGGCAGGAGCCATTCCCACATCCCACCTGCAAGGGCCCCATAAAACGCAGTGCTGCAGCCCCAGCACCAATGCGGGGCAGGGGAGCCCTCTTGGCCACCTCCTGAGTGTGGGGACATGGAGAGGAGGGTGTGAGGTCAGAGCAGGAGCGGGCAGGGGCAGGCAGGGTGCAGGCTGGGCAGCGGGGAAGAGCAGCCCCGTCCTTCTTCCCCGTGCCTACTCGTCACAGCCCAGCAGCTCCACGCGCAGGGTGATGCGGTTGTTCCAGGCCACGGGCAGAATGCGGACATAGCGGGCGTAGAAGGGCACATCGAACACGTTCTTCTTGTGTGAGTAGTTGTCACTGTTGCCATGGAAGATCTAGAGGAGAAAGGTGGGTATCAGTGCTGCCAGGAACCCAGGGCAGCGGTCACAGCACTGACTGATAGAGTTCAAGAAGTCTTTGGACAACACTCTCAGACACATGGTGTGACTCTTGGGGTGTCCTGTGCAGGGCCAGGATTTGGACTCAATGATCCTTGTGGGTACCTTCCAACTCAGCATATTTTTGTGAATCTGTGACCTCAGCCCCACCACTCATCCCTCCCCACCATGGCTTGGGCCCTGGGAAATTGCCTTGCCCTCCCCACACCCACCTTAGTGCTGTTGGTCTGGGCATCCCGGTACAGGGTCCAGGATGTGCCATTGTCACTGTAGGCCACCTTGTAGGCTGCCACATACTGGATGTGCCCGAAGTCACGGGCTCCTTGTGTGATGATGCCTGTCACCTTCTTCTGGTCCCGGAGGTCAATCTGGTAGAGACAAGGCTCATCACAGCTCCTTGCAGGAGCAGTGCTCCCACCCTACAGCGCCCTCCATGCTCCAGAGGCAGCCAGGAAGAGCTTGCCCTCATGGGTCAAGAATGGAGAAAACACCACTTGACCCCCATGCCAATGCCAGACAAATAATAAAACGTGATTGTGAAATATTTGATCCTTCAACACTCACAGCATCCCTCAAAGCAATCAAAAGTGGGCACAAACCCATCTCAGCTCCCTTGCCCACCCCTGCCAACTCCACATTTTTTTCCAGAAACATCAGTGTGGGAAGGACAGCAAAAATTCTCAACTCAAAAAAAAAAAAAAAAATACAGGATTCGCAGAGGAAATGCATTTCTACTGGAAAGTAATTCTGACTGAGAAAATATGCAGTTCAACGCAATCTGACATTTGGGTTCTAAGTGAGACAGTTTCTATTCTCTTTACTCTGCTACACTGTGTTTACGTTACAGGATAAACCACCAAAGGAGCTGAAAGCCTCATTAATTTAGTTCTGTTTTCATGCTCATAGAGGGCAGTTCCAGATACGTAATACACATAAATCCAGAGTGTACGTGTAAATCCATACACACATACACAAATAGTCTGTGGTGCAACAGCCCAACTCAGCATGTCATCCTGACCCCATCATCAGCCAACGTCTCGATAAGCTGGTTTATTTAGAGTTGGGAGGCAGCTGCTTTTAATCATTTCCCAAATAAAAAGCGGGACAAATATCTAAACTGCTTTGTCCTATTATGTCATGGAATCATGTGAAAAGTACAAAAACAGGGGAGGAAAGGAAACTGAGAAGGAAATTTCAAAACTATTTGTTTCTATTCCAGACTGGGAAGAGAAAAGCAAGCCTGATTTTTTCCTGCAAAGCAGAAAACATGGTGTTCTGGGCAGCGAGAGGGTGTTGGGACTGTCACTCCAGGCTGGGATGGCATTTCCTCAGGGGGTGAGACAGAACTGGGGTGCTGCAGGCTTGATGCACCCTACAAGAAGGTGCAGATACAGCACCACCTTATCCCTATGGGCACTGATTCTGACCCAGAGATCCAGGACTACTGTTAAAACCACTGGCTGTGGTCCCGTCTTAACCTGCCCTTGTGATCCCAGCTCAAGGAGAGCATTTCTGGACTTCGTGACCCACAACAAGGCTCTGGCCACACCAACCCAGCTCTCCCAGTTACCCTGAAAGAGGAGGTGGCCCTAGGTACAGCTAGAGGAGCTGGTGAGGAGACAGGAGGTGACAGAGACCAGAGACCCACCTGCAGCCACTCAGACTGGTCATTGTGCTGGGCTGTCCAAGCATTGGTTTTGCCTGTCATGTCCAGGCGAGCGTAATGAGGGTGCCAGGTAAAGGCATCGATGCCCCAGGTCTTGAAGACACTGGAGGCTGTGATCTGCTGGTCCGAGATGAGGCGGGATTTCATGCCCAGAGGCTCCGAGCAACCTGCCGTGTTGAAATACACTGTAACACAACGGTTTACACAGGCAGTGAAAAGGAAAGAGACAACAGCACAGCTGCAAGTAAAACCCCGCAGACCTGTCAGAAGCCATCCCCACATTCTCACTCCACTGCCCAGAGCAGCATCAGGGCCAGGCAGGGAAATGCTCAGCAGATGTGCAGGGCTGCCTTTTCCCGGGATTTCTAACTCCCAGCTATTCCCTGGCTCACAGTGCCTCCTGCTGCAGGGATGAGTGGATGTCCCCACAGCACAGCACAGCCCAGCCCTGGAATACAGAAAGCTTTGGCAGGAGGCAGAGAAGGATGTGGAAAAGGCAACGCAAAGATATCCCCAGGCAGAAGCACAGATGGCACCACACCCACGCAGCAGCAGGACAGGACCCAAACCCCCACAACATCCCACTCCCACACCAACACTGAGTCCCACTCAGCTCCCAGGAATGTGCTGCAGGGCAGGAATGCAGCAGGGACAGGGAAAGGGCTTAGGCTGAGGATCCCTCACATTTCCCAGAGGACTTCGATCCTCCACTGCTTTTCAAGCTCTCTGGCAGGAAAAGCAACGGGTTCACAGCTCGGATGGGGAGGGGGCACAGTAAAAACTCCTGGCTTGGGAAGGTGTTAGAAGCGTGAGAATGCAGCTTGAGCTGGTTGAGCCGATGGGATTAACAGCTTGTGCTCCCCAAACACACCCCTGGGTATTCCCAGGCATCAGCATGAGGAAAAACAAGCACTGACAAATCCCTTGCCCTGAGGGACCAGAAGCAGGCCAAGGGGTGATGCCCTGCCCCGTGTCACCCCGTGCCCTGCAGCCCCCGGGAGGGGACAGGCACTGGCATTTACCGTTCATCTCGCAGCCGATGAGCTCAAAGCGCAGCGTGCAGGCACGGCGGCACATCACGGGGTAGATGCGGATGAACTGGGCCGTGATGGGAGGGTTGAACATGTTGGTCTGCATGGTGCCGTAGTCTGTGTTCCCCTCAAAAACCTGCAACAGTGACCAGGGCTCAGTGCCCCAGCTCTCCCACAGTCTCCTGTATCAAATCCCTTGCACAGGACAGAGAGATCTTGGCACTGACAATGGCAAAAGAGCACAGAGGGGGAAGCTGGGCTCTGTTTTTGTGCTCTGGAACAGTGCAAGACCTTGAAGGAGCTCCAACACTCCCAACAGAGCTTTGCAACATTCCCTGCTTCGTCCTCACCCCCACAGAGCCACACTTGCAGCAACACCCACTCCCACTACCACAATGCTCCTCAAATCATGACAATCACAGAGGTGGCTCCCTTCTTTCTTTTTAACATAATAAATAGAACCAAATTGTGTTTCATGCACTTTTTCCACTGCTGCAGAAACAAGAGGAATTTTTCCATTTTTTTTTTAAAGCAAAGCAGATACTCCCAACCATTCCCCAGATGCTCAGAAAGCCAGCAGGAGACACTTGCCATAAAGAACTGGGAGTGGAGAGTGCTGCAATCTGTAAGTATTCCCACTTTGAGAGACGCTGTCAGCTGGTGCTTGCTGCAGATACAACACCAAGCTACCCAAGTTGCTCAGTAGCACTCCCAGACCAAGCCCAATTCCCACAGTGTGTCAGTGATAAAGATACTATCTGAATGACCTAAATCAGTCAGTCCTGCTTCTTTAGTTATGCTTATTATGGTCAATTAAACAGAGGCAGGGAGTATTGCTTGGCACTGGAACTGCCTGTGCCATCTCACTGCTAGGAGGGTTCCCATCGGTTCCCAATGCAGCTTTGCCCCAAGTCAAAAGCACTTTCCCACACACAGGGATGCAGCTCACAGGCACTCACAGCACCACTGGATGGGGGGAGTTGGGACATCCGCTATACAGAGTATCAAGCTGCCCACCTTGTCTAGATTCAGTTTCTCATCCTTGAAGAAGGTGAATTCTCGCCCATCCAGGCTGTAGGCAACTTTGTAGGCACGGACAAACTCCTGCTGCCCCACGCGGCGCGCGCCCTGCGTGATGATCCCGCTCAGCCGCATCTTCCGCAGCAGGTTCACCTGTGGAGGGAGAAGAGCATGAGTGGGGTGTGGTGAGGATGGGGTGCACAGGCCTTGCACCCACCAGGACCACCAAGTCTGGGTGGGAGGGTGGGCACTGGGACAAGGAAAGGGGCTGCCCAGGGTGCTGGAACTCCCTTGAGGAGGAAGCCCTCCATCCCTCCAGCCTTGCATCCCAAGGTGGGCAGAGCAAGGGAGATCACCAACCCATGTCCCACCTTCCTCCCATGGACTTGCCTCCTCCAGGCACATCCCAAGATGTCCCTTGGTGGCAGCTTGATGCAGCAATTTAGCCCCTCATTTGCCACCAGGAGCAGTGAAATCCCATGACAGCATCACTGCAAGACCAGCCATGGCTGCTGGGTCTGCTCTCTGTGCTGACATTCCAGTTCTGCTGCAGGTACCTGGATCCAGGGGTTCTTGTCGTAGTTGCTGGAGGTCCAGGCATTGACAATGCCGTGGTTGTTGAGGCGGGCAAGCTCTGGCCCCCAGCGCTGGAGGCCAAGGAAGCCATAGTAGACAGAGGATGCTGAGAGCTGGGCATCAGAGATGGCTCCTCCTTCCATGCCCAGGAGAACAGCACAGCCTGGGGGCAGAGGGGAGATCACCATCAAAGAGAGACAGTAACCTGGGAGCAGAACTAGAGGTCATTTGTTTCTTGTCTGGGGACAGAGCAGGAGAGGGAGGCCAGCCCTATGGCCTGGCTGTCGCCAGGGTGTCCTCTCCTCCTCATCCCACAGCCAAAACCACACCATCTATCAGTCCCCCTCACAGCACAGAGATCTGGAGGAGAAAGAGCCTTCCTTGGGCACTCCAGAGAGGAGAAAGCACCTTCCTGAGGATGTTCCCTCCATTAGGACCGGGCCTGCTGGCATCAAGGGCAGCCACAGCTGCCCTCCAGATCCCCTAAACCAGCTGGTGAGATCCCTCCTGGCAATGAGGAACAGACAGTAGGGAACAGGAGGGAAAGGGAATTCAGTACAGTTGGTGCCAGACTTACGGATGTGGCATGTCTTCCCCAAGAATGGAGAAGGACACTTGCAGGTGTAGTCACCATCCAGGTCCAGGCAGGTGCCTCCATTTTTGCAAGGTTTGGAGGAGCACTCATTCCTGTCTAGGAGAGAGAGAGGAGCTCAGGGGAAATCCCAAAACCAGTCCCATAGAGAAGACCCTTCATTCAGTGCAGCAAGAAGAGGGGGAGGCATCCTCTGAACAAGGGCCAAGGCAGGGTCTCTGATGATAGGATGGCACAGGTTGAAGCTCTAACCCAAAGACCCATCTACACCATGTCCCCACTGAGTGCAGTCATGTAGGTACACCAGGACACACAGTCACACCAACACTGGGAACTTGTGTGGAGTAAGCTGAGCCTTGAGGCACCCCTTGAGTTATTATTTGAGGCACCAAGTCCCTCCAGAGATGCAGAGCAAGGTTCAGACATTAGCTGTCCCCACACCATGGTCCTTCCCTCCACCCTGCAAGCTCCATGCAGAAGCCCATGATCCCTGACACAGCCTGGTGCCCCACACAGTCACAGCTGCACACACCCCCCAGATGTCACCCAAGGGGTCCCCAAGCTCTCAGTGGACAAGCTTCCCCTGCTCCCCTCCACTGTACTCACTGTTCTGGCAGTGCACCCCATCGTACCCCGCAGGGCACTTGCAGATGTAGTCAGTGAAGACGTCACCTCGATTTGGGACCAGCTGGCACTCACCATTGTTGTGGCAAGGATTGGGGTGGCAGGGCCCTGAAGAAGGGAAAAAACAACAGAAATATAGGCACAGGTGGAAAATAAGAGCATCTGGTGGGCTCCCACTCCCCACAGACACTGCATTCCTGCCAGTGCATCCCATCACCATATCCCTACCCAGATCTCTGCTCTATATGTCCCTCAGCCACCAGAAGGGCTGAGCCCTAGGGCCAGTGATGCAAGGCCAGGACAAGGGCACACTAACTCTCAGCAACTCTCTGGCTGACATGGAGCACTTGGGAAAGGGGTCAGCTGCTCACCTTTTTCTGTCTCATTGCAGTCAATCCCAACGTAGCCCTCTGGGCAGATGCAGAAGAAAGGAGCCTCATTAATCCCAGTCAGGCAAGTGCCCCCATTCTGACAGTGGTTCACATCACAGAAGTCACCTGGAAGTAAAACCAGGTGTCACTGCAAACCATCCCTAAGCACGCATCCACCAGAGCTCCATGCACATGAAGGCATCCCAATCCAACAGCAGCAATTGGTCTGCTGCAAATCCCACAGGGAAAGGAGCACCTGGCAGGGACAGGCTGCTGGACTTTGCACAGGGCTGCTGGCACTCAAAAGCAATGGTTGAGACTGGGAGCATAACCAGCAGCAAGGACCTGCCCTGTGCCGGCACATTAAAAAAGAGGTTTAACAGACACTATATGTCCAAGTGAAGACAGGGGAAACCCAGGTTTTGCTGCATTAAATGTTTTTGACACTTGGCTGGGAAATGTGAGTGGCCAGGCTGCGGCTCTCTTAGGCACAAGAAGGACAGGATGATTCAAGGGAATGGGGCTGGTGCTGTTACTGGGTTTTGCTAATGTAAGTTTGTACTTGTAAGAACACCAAAACAAATCATTGTAGGGGGAGCTCGAATGCCTCAGTTCCCAGATGCTGCAGTCTTGCAGGGAGGAAGCACAAGGTCCATCTCTGCCGGACACCTGCCAGACCTCCATCACACACCAAGCAGCTCCCACAAGGCAGCCCTGGCTCACAGGCAGGTTCCCCCAGGCAGCTGGTGGGGCTGCACCATCTTCCCTGCCTGTTCATCCATCTCCAGCATCTGCCACGGTGTAGGGTTTATGTGGCAAGGTGGTGGTGGCACGGGGCTGCAAAGGTGGCTCAGCAAGAACAACAGGAACTGCTTCCATGCTGGAGACAGCCAGTCCCAGCCAATGCCAAAACACACCTTCTGCTGCTCAAAGCTGGTGCCCATCACCAGCACTAGGGTTGCTTCTGTGATAATATATGCAAGATAAAGTAAAAGAACACTGTGTAGCAGCTGTAGAAGAGGAGTGAGAAAAATGTGAGAGAAACAGCCCTGCAGACACCCCCAGCAGAGAATAAGGAGGGGAAAGAAGTGATCCAGGCGCAGGAACAGGGATTCTAGTGCAGCCCATGGAGAAGACCTGTCTCCCTGAAGCCTGTGGAGGACCATGGGGGAGCAGATATCCACACTGCAACCCACAGACAGCTCCAGGAAGGAGCAGTCTTTTCCTCATGGACTGTATCTCATAGAAAGGACCAGAGCAGTTCATGAATAACTGCAGCCCATGGGAAGGACCCATTCTGGATCTTTTCCTTCTTTTCCCACCCTATCCTGTTGAGGAGAGAAGTGAATGATGTCAATTCACTGCATCCTCCAACCTTCTACGCCCCATTGCAGGGCTGAATCAGATAGCTAGAGCTGGGCTGAAATTCCTCCCACCCTCAATTTATTCTGCCTAAAAGCTGCAAGGCAGCAACGTTCCATAAACCTAGACCAGATTTCCGCCGAACTGGCTGAAAGCCTCAGTAACTCCTCATCAAACAGGATAGCACATCCCTTGATGCCAGGCATTTCTCTGCCACGCTGCAGAAGTCAGAACAAGGGCTGAATCCAGGTGGAGACCTAGGAATAACCCTTCACTACCTGCATGACCTGGAGAAGGTGGAAGTTGATGAGCTGTGGGCTCACTGCCCAGACCCACACCAAACAACACAGTTCTCATTTGCCTAAGCTACTACTCAGTGAGCTCCTACTCATTAGTCCTTTAATAGCAGGACTCCTTGGAGTTAATCCTACTCTTCCTGACACTCCACATGTGTAGAGTACACGCTGGTGGCAGGCAGGCCAGCATCAGGTGGAGGTTTCCATGAGGATGCTGTAGTTCCCTTAGCCCAGCCTCAGGAGGCAGAAAACTTGGGCACCAGTTCAAGTCACTGCCTGTGCTGCCCAGCCTGTTCTGCATGACCTCATGCTCTATCAATGCACTGCCATGAGCTACAGCATGGGAGGAGAGGGCTCCTGCTGATACATGGGGATGCCTTTGCCCCACACATCTCCACCCCTCCGCAGATACTGGGCACATCCATCCACCCTATTCCAAGGATCTCTCCCAACAGCCAGTCAAGGCTGCACAGACTGAGATACTTCTGTTCAACAGTGGGAGGGCTGCTTCCCGAGGCACAGAGTGTCAAGGAACGGGTACTCCCCAGCATCAGTGATGCCTCCAGCCCAGGAGTGTCTGGGGTGTGACATGGCAGCAAAGCAGCAATGTCTCCTCCCAGGGTTGGAGCAGGAGGGGTCCAGGTTTTATATCTTAGTTATTGCAAGTAACTGGACTCCCTTTTATCCCCTCCCAGGAATAATCCCTTACGTGGTGGGTGTCGGTAGTCAGCCCCCTGCCTAGCAGTGAGGCACACAGGTCACTTTTTCCACTGTAGCAAGCCGTTTTGGATGCTCCTGTTTCTGGGCTGTTTCAGGCCTGGTTTCAGAGCTGTTCAGCATCTCCATCCTCCACACAGACATTTTTCTCCAGTCAGGGACAGAGCTGTCACAGGCTGAACAGTCAGGAACCAAGGCTACAAAGATCAACCACTGCTTTTGGAAATGTTTGCTTATATGAACCCACAGGCTGGCTGGAAGGCAAAAATAACATCCTCTGAATACTGGGACAGCTCATCCCTGCGGGGCTGGGGGAAGTCAGGTCTTGGGAGGGCAAAAAGGGCACCTCAGCTACCCAGGGAGAGCGAACATAAACAGGGCCTTCCTCACCCCTTCCTGCTGCCCTTTGTCCCCTGACTTGGAGCCTGCACTCATGCTTTGCTCCCCTTTTCTCTGGTCTCGTCCATCCCTTTTGGAGCCAAGCGCCCCAGGCATGACCCACGGGATTATGACGGAGCTGCTACTCCCCGGGGTTGCCCTGGCCAGGCCAGCTGGGCGCGCAGTACCAGGCGGTCCCAGGGACGCTGTTTACATTTTGAGCACGGTTATCTGAGCCTGAAAGCAGAGGACAGCCCTGCTGAGAGACTCCCGACTCGGGAGAAGGGACGGGGCCGTGGACCCGAGATCCTCGGCTCCTGCAGCAATAGCCCTGGGGCTGCACGCCCTCTCACTCGCACTGCAACCCGCACCGCAGCCTAGACCCACTCACCCTGTAGCCCAGATCCTCTCGCTGCACGTCCTGGATCCCCGGCACCGCGGATCCCTGGCATCTCGGGTTCCCCTGCACCCTGGACAAACCCTGCAGCCCGGACAAACCCTGCACCCCGGATCCCTTGCACTGCACATCCCCAGCATTCCGGGCTTCCCCGTATTGTGGATCCCCTGAAATTCACCCTCTCCCGCACCGCGGATCCCCTGCACACCGGACAACCCTGCACTCCAGATTCTCTGTACTCTGGCTGCCCCGCACCCCGGAATCCCTGCACACCGGACAACCTTGCACTTCAAATCCCCACCACTCCGGATCCACAGCATTCCAGCCTCCCTGGTACTCAGATTCTCTGCACCCCGATGCCCTGAACCCTGGTTCCCCGGCACCCCAGATCCCCGGAATCCCAGCTCGCCGGCACTCCTGATCCCCGTCTCCCCAGAAACTCACCGGACACGACCACCAGCAGCAAGGACACCACCGGCACGGCGAGCAGCACCCGCAACAACCTCGCCGTCCTCATGTTGCGTGCCGAGCCGTGCCGAGCCGCGCCGTGCGCTCCCTCCGAGCCGCTCCGCTGGGCTCCGCTCCTCTGGGCTCGGCTCTGCTCGGATCGGATCTGCTCGGCTCTGCTCTGCTCTGCTCTGCTCGGATCGGCTCGGCTCCGCCGCGGGGCTCGGGGCGGGCAGTGACTCAGCCCGGCCCGGCTCGGCGCGGCCCCACGTGCTCCCCTGCCCGCCCCCGGGGCGGGACCGGCTCCGCCGGCGGGACACAGCCCGGCCGAGGGTCCGCGCCCCGGGGTGCAGGCAGCACGCGGGGTACAGGCACCGAGGCAGCAAAGGTGTCTCTGCAAGTCAGAGTCACTGCGGGCACGCTGATGATGCTTCAGTGAAGGGCACCGCTGGCTCACCCCGCGCCACATCTTGGCCCCCGGTTGGACTTCCTGAGCCTGGCACTGCCCATGGCTCCTGGCCCTGGCTGGCAGGCAGAGGGTGCAGAGTTGGACAGGAATGTACTGGGGGCTGCCAGCACTTGGCAAAGGAAGAGCTGTTTTGCAGCACAAACCCCACTTTTCTCTCCCTGGGGGGGATGAAAGCTGGAGAGGGCTTCCCCTCTGATGGACAGTGAACACAAGTGCCCTGTGCCATCCTTGTCATCCAGCATGCCAGTGGCATGGGGTTTTCCCAAGTTCCTCCTGACTGGCATCAAGGGAAACAGCTTGCAGTCAGGTCCGGCGAGTATGTGAAAGGGATTGGGAGTGACATAACAGCTTTCTGCCCAAAGCACTGCACCACAGCTCCACTGGTTTGGCCACAAACTAGCTCCCTTTTGAGCTGTGCCCAGCCACCAAGAAAAGCCCAGCCATGCTCCTGAGAGGAACTGATGCCCTATGGGGAGCTCTGCCCTGGAAGGCAGAAACATATTTAGCTCTGGAAGGCTAAAGCATATTCAGGCTAAATCCATATTCAGCAGCAAATTCTTTGGAAAAGAGAACTGCACAGCACAGGAACGCTGGACCATTTGACCCTGTAATGGAAATCCACTCCAAACTCTCCTCCTCCTAAACGTGAAGTTGATTTTATCTCTTCTTGCAAAACCCTCCATTTCAGTATTAACTAACCCACCTCAGACACTTGGGCTGCTCATATTTATGTGTTGACTCTGCCCGAGTGTTGCTACATTTCTGCCTTTGGCAATGCAGCCACGCAGCCATCTGTGAACTTGGCAGTCCAGCTGCATGCCATGCACTTTGACCAGTCTTCTCATTGCCACTCCAGTGTCCAGCTAAAGCTTTTGTCGGACACAGTCAACCCATGAGAGCACCCAGAGTACAAGCAGCACCCCAGGGAGAGACCCAGTGGCAGTGCTGGTGACTTCTCAGGGCACCAGAGAATGAGAAACACATGGAACTGGACACGTATTCCCACCCACACCCACCACCCTCACTGCTGGTGTTTCCCTAATTTAGCAACAACACAAAGAAAACTCCAGGTAAAGTTTAACTCCAGTGTAGGGAGAAACAACAGCTGGAAAGGAGGGAGCACACAAGACACAGTACTTGCTTTCGAATAACCCTTCAGCCTCAGGGTAATTACTGCTGTGGTGTTCTGAGGAAAACAAGGTCAGGAGGAGGAGAGCATGGGGCAAGATTCCCAGGGCTGTGCACAAGCAACTAGGACAAGGGTGTTTGTTCGGCCTTTTGAGGGGCTACTGCCTGGATTAGTCTCGGAGAGAATGCAAGACCCAGAGGGAGCTGCAGAAAAAAAGCATCAGCCTCTCTAAAAACAGAAAGCAAAATGTTTTCTTTCTGTCCCTAGAGGCATGAATGCCAATGTCCTAGGAACGTGCGTGGGAAAGGATATTAAAAAGCAAACTGTGGAGGCCAGATGGAGCAGTGCTCTCCACATGGACAGTGCTTGTTGCAAGTACCAGTGGCTCTTTGAATGGAGACCTGTGATGGAAAGGGGCATCCCATGAGAAACTACACTTGGGAAGGGTCTCTGCTGTCCCAGTGGGCAGAGAGAAGCTCTGGACATGGGGAGCACAGAAGAGAAAGTAACAAACTGTCAAGGACAGGAAAGAAATGAGGAGCAGAGACAGCTCCCACAGGCAAACACCACGCCCGGGCTCCTACAGCCGCCAAGTTTCTGCAAGGGATGGCTCTACTTGAAAGAGTTGGGTAGGTCGAAGGTCAGGATAATTTCACTCCCTTCTGCAGGGACTACTTAGGCCTTGCTATTGCAGTATTTACCACTGGGTTTGGTTTCTTCTTCGCGGAGATCTGCCAGATTCTGCTGTGCGTAACCCTTTCTAAGCTGTGCTGATAGCAGATAGCCTGGTTCCCGTAGCTGGGGTGTTAGAGGAAAATAGGTGAAGATGGGGGCCATGCATTTGTCTGATGCAATCTTATTTATTTTCTAGCTTATACAAAGGTGTTTTCTTGTGAACAAGAGGGGTGAACAATACAGAGGCGATCTCTTGCCCAAGCATAAAGCCCCCATCTGCCATAAAACTGACCAGGGTGCGTCTCACTGCTGATGAACGTGCAGTGACAGCTTTGGTATCAGGACAGCTTCATGTTCCTTCCCTCCACTCCCTCTCAGAAACTCACAGGACCTCTCCCCACCACAATCAGGTTGCAAAGATGCCCCTCCACCCCCAGCAAAGTCCTGCTCAGCCCTTGAATGGATCTTTTTTTAGGTAGCAGCTCCTATTGTTTCAACTATCTGTTCTGTAAAGGAGTTCACTGGCTTAGGTCTATCTCAATAGTCAGCTGTTACACCCCAGAGGAATTCCCCACCCAAAATGTTCCCACAACACTCCTTGCAACATGGTTTTCCTGTCTCACTCCAGTTTTGAGAGCCCCCCAAAAATGCCTGACAGAGGTAGCCCCCATCCTTCACAGGTACAACTCATTTTTAGCGTTCAAAGTTTGTGGTTCAGGCCACAGCACAGGTCCTGGGTAAGTTTTCTGCTGCATGGGATCAAGCCTCCCATCCTGACACACATGTTAGCCACTCCGAGTGGGAAGGAGAAATGATCTGCGGCGCCATAGCAGTGGATTAAGTCCCAGTCTGCTCTTAATCCCTCTAACAGGATAACCAAGGGCTTGTGCCAGCATTTCTAACCTCCTGCAGCGCCAGCCAGCGTCACTGCCCGCTGGCCTACCAGCACATGGTTTCCTATGGCTGCTGAAGACATCCACTGGCTGGGACATTCCTTGCATGTAGCCAGACTTCTCTGTTTAGTTTCTTGAGGAACAAAAGGCTTCCACACTCTCTGCCCTTTCCACCAAAAGGGTAATAGTTTCTTTAAACACATCCCTAAACACTTAGGAATTGGGAACTTCAGGACTAATCAAAAAACCTAGATACTGAATATCCTTGAGACATGGAAAGCTCCATAAGGCTACTGAGAGCCCTTCAAGATATCTAAAACTTTCTGATTTAAAAGGAAGAAGCCAAAGGGCAGCACCATCCCCTGGTTTTGCTCTGCTGCCCACTGCTAATCTTGCGGAGCTCAGATGAGATTCCAGCCAGTTTAACTTCAAGTCCTTTGCTCTAACCTAAATAAACAAGATTATATCCAGCTTAGAGCTGGTGTGTCTGTGTAAGGTACTTAATATAAGCACCTTTATATAACCCCTCTCTCTGAATCCTTTGCAATCATTAAGCATTTATCTATGTTTATCTCCAGCAGAAAAGGTGTTGCCTTCATCTTCATTTGGCAGATGGGAGGCCAAGGGCTGGAGGAGCTGGAGGGAAGGACATATCTCCCTTTATTTTTCCATCCAAAAGCTAGACATGCAGTCTTGGCCTCTTACAAACACAGCCTCATCAGCCAGTGGTAACAGCACCACTTCCAAAGGTCATTTGTAAATGTTACAGCGGGAATTACCCTGGGAAATACCTGTCTCCTCACTGATGATGGATTAGCATGACCTCAGGGCAGGATTAAAGCCCTGCAGTGGTGGTGGTTCCCTGTGGTGCTCATCTCAGGGCACTGCCCAGGACAGAAAGGGCACAGTCCACGTCCCAGGCTTGCCTTGCCCTTGTCTTGCCTTGCCTGTTGCTTGGGAGCACCAACCTGTAACAGGAGCCCACCATCTGTGGTACACCACGGTGCTTAATCCAAACCCCCGATGGATTAGAAGCTGTGAGCAGCGTGACCATACATGAGCACCAAGCTCACAGGAAGATAAGCCATGGCTCCTTTGTCCTTTTTCAGGAAGCTCTTTGCAAGCTCCTACCTTGACACAAAGCACTAAATTGTGTACTTGATAGCTTTATTATCCAGGTTCCTCTGATAACCCAGGTTTCTGTGGCAGGTTTCTGATCCTCAGCCTGTTACCACGCTCACAAGATCCTTCCTTACTCAAGCCACCAATTTGGTGCCTGTGCTTCTGGCATATGCTTGATGGAAGGTCCTCCAATGCCTGCAGGGCTTAAGGCAAGGTTACAGTCTGATTAAACGCAGGGCTTGATGGCGCTAATGCTGTATGAATATGGAACAACACTAATGAACTCTAATGAGCTAGACCACAGGGTTTGTTTTCAAGAGCCCGGAACCTGTCCTACCGGCTGGTGGAGAAGAGGCAGTTTGCTCATTACTGCACACTCCCCTCCCGCCCATCCATGCCGAGAGAGGCTCTGCCCAGGTGGAGACCTTATTAATTTGTAAAGTTGTCTTTTGATCTCTGTATCTCGAAGCATAATGAGAATGTTTGAACTCTGCCCGTCCCACCCTCTTCATACCTCCCACTTGCTCTGATCCCCCAGAACCTGGCAGGAAAGGGGAGAACTGCCACAGCTTTGGGATTCACTTCTTCCTGGAGAGAAGCATATTTGTGGCCTTCTAAAACACCTCAGTAACCACAACCATGGCTGATGTAGCAGGAAGGCACCAGTCCCTGCACACCTTCCTCTCTGTCACACACACACCTGACCCTATGAGGGAATCCAGGGTGACCACACCTCAAAAGCAGCTCCTTGTTCCCCTGGTTTCCCCTGGCCAAAGCAGCTCTCGGAGGCCACCTGGAGCCACTTGTGTCCCTAGATGGAGAGGCTGATGACCACTGATGCAGGATGTTGGCTCCTGTAGGACCTCTGCTCTTCAAGGCAGTTCCTGGTGACTGGTGCCTTCTGCTGGAGCTGCTGCAGGAGCTCCTGTGCTGGCAAAGAGCCATACATCCCCCTCATCCTGTGACCCATCAGAGCCTTCCCCTTATGATTCTGTCTCTCTCCCATCCTGATCCATCCTGCACTGCTGGCACACCAGTTGAAGCTCCTTCTCAACCACTTCCTGCCCCTTGGGCTGCAGCCTCCACAGCCGCAGCAGAAACCGCAGCAAGAGCTCATTTTGCACCACGGTCTGTGTCCAGGAGAGCCGGCTCAGCCACTCAGTTACTCCTCTCCCATGGCTCCTCCTTCCCTCAAAAGGAAATAAAAACAAGCTCCAAGCCAGACATGTGTCCTCAATGAAACCCATCTGTCAGAGCCATCGCCACGGTCCCACCGGGCAGTTGCCTGGTCAGGGTGTCCAGCCCCACCATGCAGAAGTGCACGTAGCCAGTCCCAGGGGCAGCACGCACCCAAGGGGACACGAGGCTGGAGCAGGGGATGCCATGGGATGGCCAGGCAGGCCAGGATGGCCAGCTGTGTCCTCCCCAAGCACTCTGCCTGGGGCTGTGCTACCTCCTTTCTCAGCAGTGACAACAACTTCCAGGCAAGGAGCCAGCTGATAGCTCTGCACATCCACAGATGTCTCCATACAGTTCCCATACACACTGCTTGGAGCGGTGAAGGGCTCCCTAGAAGAAACAAGAGTGGGCTGGTGGGCTGATGGGCAGGGGTATGCCCCCATCTCCCCTACCTGCTCCACAAATTTCCTCCAAGGGATATTTGCTAGCCCTTCGTTGTGTGACCCTTGTAAAGACTCCCCAGTGTTTTTCTCTCCCTGCCAGGAGGTTTATACTAACATGTTTCTACAACATGCATTCAGTTAGTTATACTCCATATGTCCTCTGCAATCACCCCTCCTTCTCAGTGGGATCTCCCATCACACCAACTACTTTGTCCAGCTTCCAACAGAGCCTTTATTAGAGCATGAACCCATTTGCCTCCTGCCATCAAGTCCCCCTCCAGGCATTTTCACATCTCACTGCTCCCTCTCACCTCCTTTTCCTGCCCCACAGATCAGTCAATAATAGTAGATCCCACCTATTCTGCATTCATCCAGTGCTCTTGGAGAGTTAAGCAGCTGCAGTTCCAGTGCTGAGTCCCTCTACATGTCCCCAGCTGGCAAAGGGTTGCTGCTCTGAGAGCCCCAGCAGTAAAACCAGTGACTCTTGCTGCAGACATCCAGTGTAGACAGAGTGAAAACATGTGGGTTCAACAGGCCCTCAGCTCCTAACAGGGCTTTGCAGCCTACCACAGCATTCCTTTTGGTCCATGTTCTGGGCCAGGTTTGTTTGTACCTCTTTCAGATATCCCCCAGGGACGTATGGGTGCAGCTCCAGCACCTCCTTCAGCACGTGTGGTGGGGCCTGGACAGTTATTAGGGGCTTGTGTGGTAATCCGTGTCCAATTTAGGAAGCTCTCTTCCAGTCCTTGCTAACCCACCTCAGGACTAAGGGAGAAAACAGAAGGGAGGTCACCTGCATCATGATCTGATGTGGCTCATTTCTATGAGCAGGGCTGGCTTCTTGACACTATGCTGTACACACCACTCACCTGAAAGAATCCCTAAACCTCCCCATGGCCCAGAGGGAGGTGCAGTCTCTTTAGCTGTGAATGGGGCTCATTTGCAGTCTTCCTCCTCTGTTGTCTGCCTGCATCTTCTCACTTTTGGTAGATTCTTTTCTGAAAGACCTAAGAATAAGAACATATCTACCTGTGCTTCCTCCTGCTCCAGCTACACCTGCACATCTGTCCCACGTGCTGCAGGCAGGGAGAGCAGCTGTGCCAGCTGTGAGGACAGTGACCCCAGGGCGGCAGGGCTGTGTTTTGCAGAGCACGTGCACCCCCATGGAGGAGGAACGTTTGCTCCTGCTGCCTGTGGTTCCTGGCATCTTTTCCAGGGAGCAGCCCTCGGCTCACAGAGCTGCTTGTTCGGCAGCATGTCGTGTTTTTGCCTGGGCTTGCAGCTGCCTGTCAGCTGCTGTACAAACACAGCCCTGTCTCCCGTGCTCCCCCCGGCCTCTTCTCACTCCTCAGCTCTTTGCGGTGCTCAGGATTAGCCACACCTCAGCTGGGTAAACAGGAGCTGATCCTGCCCCATCAGCCGGGGGCTTTGCAGCCGCAGCTGCCGCGAACAAGAGGTGCTCCTTTATTTTTCTCCCAAGTAAATCTCCCTTTCATCATTCAGCAGATCTGAAGCCCTTAACTGGACACAGCAGTGGATGTGATCCTCTGCATTGGTTTAATCTTCTATTTTCTTTCTTTATCCTTTTGTTTTCTTTCTTTACCTTTCTATCTCTGTTTTTTTCCACTCAGCTTATCTTCTGATCTGTTCCTCATTTTCTCATTTCTTTTACCCACTTTTTGCTTTTACACCCATCTGAGAAAAGTCACCCTTCCTTTCTGTATGTCACCTTCTGGGTGCTAAATAATGAACTATTCTGGTCTGAAAAAAGCACTGGGGGTTGTTTGTAACTCCAGCCAGCACCTTAGTCTTCATCTCAGCTCAGAGGCAGCATTTCCTGCAAATTTTTACCTGGCTCTGAGGTATGCTGAGCAGGGAGGAGGAGGACACCCATTCCCTGCAGCAGAGCACCCTCTAGCCTCCGCCGGGGCGGTAGCTCTTTCCTGAGCTGGAAGGAAGGAAGGAAGGACCTTCACCATCATCACTCATCACTCAGCCACGCATTCTCCCATCCTGCCACAATCCCTACATGTCCAGCCCTACTCCCTGCATGTCTAGCCCTGCCTAACTCCAAAAAATCCTCCTGTAGCATTACTGCCAAATCCCAGGATGGATTTCATGAACTCCGGAGGTCAGTATCTTAAAGCTGGTCCACTCTGAGGAGACGTGTGGCAAATCAGACGTCATTTCCCAAAAGTTGAGACATCAGTTTTGCAAGGTGGAGTCAGCCTGGAGATGGGGTCATTACACAGCGTCAGCAGCACTGTTTATTTCCTCCAGCCCGTGTAATACTTCAAGTCAGAGGTGGTACAAAGGGAAGTGCTGCTCCTGCAAAGCCAGCTAAGGTCAGCCAGAGGAACAGAGTGCAGTAGCTCTCCAGTTGCTTTGTTTTCTTGGGACACTGATCTGCAGCCTTCCAGGTGTGTATGCATGGAAAACGGTGGTCACCCCTAGCTCACTCCTGGCCATGGTGGCAGACCTTCACTGCTTGGCTGTGACTGCCAGTGCATCTCCAGGAAACCATCAAGCAGATGGAGATGGTCTGGATTAGCCTTTCATCCCAGCCATCCCACTGCTCTTTGCAGCTTCCTGCTCACCTACCCACCCCACCAAACCATACTCCCATGGACCCCAGCAGCCTCACCCACAACTCTCCTCCCTGTACCAGCGTCAAGCCTGTTTCCTCTCACCCCTGCTCTCTTCTACACCTCCAGGAAACAGAGCTCTGGCTCTTTGCTCCTAAACACCATCACTCATTCTCCCAAATCACAGTTGTAATCATTTATTTTGTACTCACCATCATCCAAACACTGTTGTGTTCTCCCTCCCTCCTTTCCTCCCAGATCTATCCCAATTCCCACTATTTTGGCACAAAATCAATCTTCCGCCTCCACTCAATTTATTTCCATGAATATTGCTCTCTAGGAAAAGGTCCTTCCCCATTCCTCAGGCAATATTAAAATTTGGATTTTTACAAGGGGCTGCTAATCCAATTGTTCAGTTCACTGAGCATTTAAGTTTGCAAGATTGTAACCCTGCATTCTCCTCAAGCACCACTACTTCTATGGAAACTTTTCCACAAAAAGCATTTCGCATGCAGCCACTGACAAAAAAAAAAAACAACAACCAAAACAAAACATAAAACTGTGGCCTTAGCAGACTTCCTTGCCAGCTTTCTGAGGCAGGACAATCACCATCTTTCCAGACTCCAACCTCAAGAACACACTATAGTGGCAAATGTCAGACAGACCACTTGGGATTAAACAGAAGACCAGTGGTTTCCTTTATTCAGTGTGACATCTTGGAAACTCTCCAGGAGAAGCTCATACATTCTTCTGGCTCTAGTACACCCATTTGTCTGAAACCACCCTGCCTTTCCTCAGAGACGCCTCCTTTCCCTGCTCTCACTGCCTACCAGACCTGCTGCTCTGATGCCACCTTCCCCGCACAGAACCCCCCTGCTTCTGCAGGTGGCTTTAGGGACAGGTGCCACACCAAAGCACTTCCTGGCTGCTGCAGCTGTATCTTAAGTTACCAAAATGTGTGAAAGGGGCAGAAAAAACTCTAACTGAACAAGAGGCGGCATTAGAGGTGGCTGCAGGGAACAGGTCTGCTCAGCCTGTCTGCTTTTGGTGCAGAAGGTATCCTGAAGGTAGCAATTTCACCTAACCAGAATCCCTGGAAAATTCAGTAGTGTTGTGGCACAGATTCCTTTCAGATACAGATGCATCCTCCTCCCAGACCACTGAGTCTGTTTGTGGAGCCAGGCAGGGTTCAAGTGCCATGGAGCAACCAAAAGCAGGACCAGCAGCACTGCTGATGCCAGGGAGTGGTTTTCAAAACCTCTTCCTCTGGCCAGCAGCTGTGGCTGTATGTGGGATAAAAGCAGTGAGCTGGCTGCTGGGAAATTGTGGACAGAAGCAGCAGAACACAGCCTGGTAAAGTGCTCAGCTCAGTGGCATTTCTCTTTTGGCCTAAAGAATTCAGGAATGCAATAGGCCATCTGCTCTGAAATGATCAGTGAAGCTCTCTGTATAAGCAGTCTGAGCCCTCTCAGGTTTGGGAGAAAAACAAAAAAGTGAGTCAGAAAATCTCTAGCAACAGCTTTCAGCCATTAGAGGAGACCAGAGCCTGTGGTCTAGAGGGGACAAAAAGGTGGACAGCAGTACCCAGAAGGGCTGAGGTCAGTCACTTCAGTTCTATAATTAGGAAATAAATAGCATGCTAAATAAACCCAGAGTAGAAGCTTTTGAGGAGCATGACAGAGCTGGAAGTTGGCAAGGAGCAGCTGAATGAGAATGTGATGGAAAAATACTGATCAGGTGGGCCACGTGCCACCTCCCCAGCTGATTTGCATGATGCAGCCATTCTCCCATCCCTGGCACTTGCCTCCGTACTTTGCCAGCTCCTCAGGACAGAGGCTGGTCTATTTAGAGCTCTGCAAAGTTCCCATTACTCTTTTAGACACCATTTTCAGAAAATATGTAAGAGTCCAAAGAGCACTGTGTCTCCAGATCCAACAGGCTCTGTAATAGCATGGCTCTGCAGCCCACGAGCCAAAGTCTCACTGGCACTGCAGGGAAGGCAGAGCAGGAGAAGAGGAAAAAGCATTGCCTTTATTTCCATCTGCAAAGCTTTTTTGTGCTCACATGTCACTGACAGGCACTTTGCTTATTTTCAGCTGGCAATCAAACCCTGCCTAAGAGGTGTTTTCCTTTTTGCTCCTGCTACACACTACCATAGATGAACACCCTGATGTTTCCTCTGGCAAAAAGGTTTCCTCAGGGGTGCTAAGTCTGCTGGAGTCCTCCAGCACACAGCACGTTTGCTGAGCAGGAGAAAAGCTGGGCCAGGGGGAATGAAGCAGAAAAAGAGTTCAGAGTTGTGGCAGCAGCAGCCAAAAGAGAGAGGGATTTGAAGAACAAAAGGTGATTGTCACCACGGTGTTGCACGGGGGTGTCTGGGGCTGGTTCAGCAGCACGTGGAGTTCTCTCTGCCTGGTACCTTTCCAATTGATGCATTTTAAAAGGTGGAATTTTCATCAGTCTTTTTTTGGCCTCTCTGTACAGAAGTAATTGCCTTCCCAAAGCACAAGACAAAGCTGCATTCTTCCTGCGCTTGCAGTTTCCAGCATGTACATTTGTCCCCTTTTGCAGTAGCCACACTGCTCAGAGAGGGATCCTCCTGTCTCCAAAGCATTAGGGTGTTCCTGGACACTCCCATCCACCTCTCAGCAATAAAAGCAGGCAAAAACATCTGCTGGGCTGAAACAGCTAAATCCCTCCCTAGAAGGCTGGAAATGAAGCTCAGCTGTTTCCAGCACACTTTCTTTGGGGATGGCTCGGGCTCCTGCTCAGATGGCATTTTCTGAGTATAACCTGTTTGCTGTGAGTGGCACAGCCTTGCTCCTGCCTCCGGGCCAGTGCTCCACCCACGGCACAGGCACACACGGCTGCTCCAGCACCAACCCTACAGAGCCCACCAGCACATTGGCCAGAGCAACACCCAGAGGGAGAGCAGCTTCCTTCACAACCCACGGCTCACCAGCTGTTTTAACGGCCCAAAGTTGGATTTGTATTCCCCAAAGTATTGCTTTCTCCCAGACATCCCTGCTCCCACACTACAAGGTGCAGCTGGAACCCCTCACCACTGCCCAAAGTAAAACAGCAGTGACTTGCTCCTGCTCTTCCCTTCCTTTCTGGAGACACGATACCTTTTCCATCACTTCCCTCCTTGCAATAAACACAGCTCAGGATTTTGGCTCCCACTGCCACAGCTGTCTGTAAATTTATGCTGCCACCTCTTCTGTGTTCACCTCTCCTCAGCAAGAAGTGAGCAGCAATTTTGGTTTGCTTTGTGACAGGTCTGTAACAACACTCTCTTCTAATAGCTGAGCTTCTCTCAGGTCCGAGAAATCTCCAACAGTCTCAAGGACTTAAAATAAAAGCCTTGCCTGGAGGCTCATCTCCGGTTTGAGGTGTGTTTTCCTGCCTGGATCTGTTTTTTCCTGCCTGGATCAGATGGTGAAAGAGCTAAAGTACACCTGGAATCAATTGGACCGCAATTTTCTGTAATCAAACTCAAACACATTCCTCAAATACTCAGTTGAGTCTGATACCGGATGTTTATCTGCTGAGCCTATCTGTTAGCTTGATCACAAGCATAACTCAGCTGCCTTGAGACACACCAAACCTCAGCTCAGCTGAGCCACTGACAAATTTAGCAACCATAAACCCTGGGTATTTTCACAAGGTTAATTAAAAGATAAGGAATATAACTCTGTTTGACTGAGTGGTGTGGGATCACACCTGTAGCAAGCATGGAAGGGAGGAGGATGCTCTGTGCTTGTTCTGCCATCTTTATTCCAGAATCTCCCTCTCTGCCCTTACCCAGAACTCCCTCGTTCCCTGTGACTCAGGCTACAGCAGTTACTCATCTCTCAAAGTACACAGCGCCCTGGAAAATGTGACTTGCTCCTCGAGAGCTTTCTCCACGTAGGAAGCTCCAACACCCAATAAACAGAAGAAACAAAATATCTGAAATGAGAGGAAGGATTTTTCCATCCAGTTATATAAAGCAACCATTAACACAGCTCAGAATGGTGGATGTTACAGCAACGTAACACATGGCTTTTTTGGAAGAATACAAAAAAAAAGTAAGTTTAAAAATATCGCACTGTGGACAGTTTTTTGTCTTATCATTTATTTTCCTCCAGTGCCTTTCAGATGGGGCAGGGTCTATTCACCTCTGAGTGGACTTCACTGTCCCTGTCATACACCCCACTTGCTGGGATAGTGCTGAGCACTCTGAGGGACCAGAGAAGACCCTTCACTGCTGCTGCCACCGCCCAAGGGCGGTCCCAGTTCCACACAGAGCTGGCCTGTGGGCTCACGATAAACAAACCCAGCGTTTTGAGGGCCCAGCCACCATTTTTAACGCTGATGACACTGTTTCTAAAAGACGCAGTATTATGCAACCAGCATCTAGCACCGGGTACACCACACGGTTTATCAGCAGCCTGCAGGGATTTTTGGTCCTCAAAACCACCGAGCTCCATGTCACTGAGGAGCAGCCGCGTCCTTCAGCTGGAGCCGCTCCCAAGCTGCGTTCCCCACGTCACGGGCGGTGACTCTGGCGGCAGGAAGCGGCATGCGGCGCACTGAAAACGGGGCTGAGGCGAAGNCGCCGTGCCCCCAGGCCCCGCTCTGTCATGGCCGCGGCACCGCTGTCCCCGCCGCTGCCGATAGCCCCGCCCCAGCCCGCCGCCGCCAATCACCGTCCTCCCCCTGACTGACAGGTGCCCAAGCCATTGGAACCTCTGTATCCCGCCCCCCACTCCTCCTGCAGCCAATGGCACCCGCGCATGGGTGATGGAGCGCCCGTCCTCAGCTCGCCTTCTGACCAATCGACGTGCGGGACTGGGCGGAAGCGGCGCGGCGATGGCCAATGGGAGGGCGAGGGCGGCCGCTAAAGGGCAGCGGGCGGCGGGGCCGCGGCAGACGGGCGGGAGCGGCGGCGGGAGCTGTCGGGGGCTTCGTGCCTGGCCGGGGCTGCAGGTGAGGTGGGGGTGCCCGGGAGCCTGTTCCCGCAGGGCTCAGGGGATGGCCGGGCTTCCTTCCCGTGCCTTTCGGCGGGCCTGGCGGGCTGCCCTGCGGCCGGGTCTGTCCCTGCCCAGCCGCTGTCCTGCCGTGCACGCCCGGCGCCCCGTGTTTGTTGCTCGGGGGGAGATGGCGATGTCCCTCGGTGGGGCTGTGGCGGTCAACGTCCCGACGCTGGAAGCTCTGAGAGGTGGCGGTGCGGTGGCAGTTTCCACCTTCGCTCCCTGGGGCTGCGAGGCTATGCAGAGTAGGAGCTGGGGTAGAAGCAGCACATCCCCGAGCTCGCAAGGAGGGAAGGCCGAGGATGCGATCGGAAGCTGAGGATGGTGTTTGCGTGAATGAGAGCTGGGGGATTGTGCCCCTGTCAGGTCACATTGCTCCCTCTAAACGAGGCTCTTCCCTGGTGCTCACGCTCCGAGGTCCTGACCCTGCGACGTGCATCCTGCATCAGCTGCAGACTCCCTTTTGTTGCCTGCCATGTACCTGCTTGTTACACTGTGTGATGGGACTCTGCTCCATCCTGCACCTTCAGGTGTAACTTGTGACTCAATTCCAGCACAGGATGTGTCGATGTATCTATCACAATGAATGAGTTAAAGCTGCTCAGATCTCTCACCTGATGCTAACTTGTTTGCAGAGGTGTGTCAGAAGCAGCTTTATTCATGCAGTTGTGGTTGGAGGAATTGCATTCTGTACTTGCATTCTTGTGTGGATTCCCTCAGAGAATTCATAGCAGCTTCCTCTTACTGTTGATTAACAATTGTCACTGGTCTGGCAAGTACTAAAGATTCCTGTCAGCCTCTTAGATTGCTTTTTGGCTTTCACAGCACTGGTGCGTCCTTCTGTAGCAAATGTTCCTGACATATTAGTCAGCTAACTGGTACAGTGTGTTCATCTTACATGCCTTCTTTATCAGTTATCATGCTAGCCATGTTCATAATATTGCTTAGATGACACGTTGTAGTCCCTGCTGATATGATGCCCATAGAACAGTTCAGTTGTTTGCATTTGTGATATCTCATTTTTAGCCTTTCTTTGATAATATGTATTTCCTGTGCAGGGAGTTTTGTTATTGACAAGTAGTCTTGGATTGCTGTCTTGTCTTTCATATGTCAAATTCTCTCTGAGGTGCTTGCTTAGTTCTCATATCATGAGAGAAGTTTCAATACCTTCTCTAGCTCTTCTTGGATCAGTGGCCATGCAGCTATTCTTCCTATTCTAAACATCACTTATTTTGGTCTCAAAGTCAAGAGTTCTTCCAATCTCCTGTCTTATTCATAAAAATAATTGCTTTTGCATGGGAAGTCCTCTGTGTTACTGAGTGAATTAGCTGCACAAAAGGTGAGGCAGAATGATGATTGTGCCAGACAGTCTTTTTTAGGTGTGGGAAAGATGTGGAGGTTGTGGATAAAACCTATCTTGCAGAACTGTTTCTGAAGAAGTTAAACTTAAAATTAGCTTGTTCTACTCTTCCTGTAAAAGCTGTATTTCTTTATTCAGGGAGTGAATAGTGGCTTAAACTCTTAGTGTTTCGTAAAGCTGCTTTATTAAACTTGTCATGTGAAAACTCAGAGATTAACACATTGAAAGAATTGTTCTGTGATGCGGCACTGGGAAGAAAAGATGGCAAAATAACACCCTTTGACCTTGACACAGTCATATGAAGATGTTTTCCTAGTCTGCTGAATTCCAGCTATACTCGAGATGGGTTCTGGTGTAGGATAGGAAATGGTTGCTTTAGAGTAGTGAAATGCCTGATGCTGCTGGATTTACATCGTCCTGTTACCTTTCTTCTTCCATATCTCTTGCCTTTTCATCCAGGCTTTCACACTGCCAGCTCTGGCAGTACCAGACCTTGGATTAAGCTAAGCAAGAACAGGATATTTCAGTCTCTAGTAGAAGTGTAAGTGCTGAGTTCTTGGGTGCTTGTAATTCCTACTGAAAGGTGCAAAGATCATCTTGAAACTGGTTACTTGGACTTTTCAGCAAAAGCCTAAACAATCATTGTTTGTTAGTACTTCGGAGTCTTCATCTACACTTCTGAGTTTGTCTGGAAGAGTGTGTTTCATGATGGGTTACAGCTCTGAATTGCTGTTCTTAATGTACTATAGATCAGTTGCTCTTCTGTGCAAGTATTTACCCTTCTTCTGCCTATATATCTTGCAAAGTTTAAGCTTATATGCAGTTAAACATCTGATCAAACTCAGCTGATTTAATTTCAGTGTGCAAGGGCACATTGTCCTTCTTGTGGAGAAGCAAAGTTCCACTTGTCCAGCATATATGGGTGGCACTGATGGTACCCTGTGGGGCAGCTGTCTTAGCCTTTTCTGGCTCTGGGAAGGCTTCTACACCCAAGGGCTTATCTTTCCTTCAGCCCTCTCAGTTGACTTCATAATAAAGATTGTCTCTGACTGTCAGCCTTACTCTGCCAGTATCAGGCAGCAGTAATTGAAAATGCTTTGCAAAGCAGTTCAGTACAAACCAGGTGCTTGAGACGTCATTTTCCCTGAGCTCTTAGAGGTAATGACAGTGGAAGGTGGTGCCAGACTTGGCAGAGAACAGATTTTTATCTGTATCCCTAGACTGACCAAGAAGTGCAGTTGCCTATTACTTTCTCTGCTGTTGAGAAATGCTTTCATTTCTCCTTATCATGGGTTCAGTCTGATTAAAATAAGTGACATTGACAACTTCCTCTACTAATATGGATTGTGAACACTGCAAACACCAAAACTTTTCTGAAATGTCTCATGTCTTATTTGCAAGTAACTGAGCTGGAGCCCTATTCAGGGCATCAAGTACTCACAAAAAGTATAGGATGTACAGGCTCTTTATAGGAAGGGACAAGTGACTGACTGCTACTGAGAGGCTCAGTGTTGAGTAGCTTGTCCTGCTTCTAAACTTACCTCAAAGCATCCTCAAAGATGCTTTTGTGTAGAGCTGCAGGTTCCAAAAAGCTTGTGCAGAGAGGGATCAAGCCTGGCTCTCCCCTATCTGGAACACCCAGTTCTGTGAAGTGTTGGTTGAGCATATGTGAATATGAAGGGTTGTACTAAGTGACATAAGCACATGCACAGTCATTTACAGTGAACCTCCTTGTAAGAGGTAAGGACAAAGTGTCCTAGAACATGAGCCTGTAGTACCCCTAGCCTGCCACTCGTATTCGGCAGGAGAGAGGGCGATGTAGCTCTCTGCACATTGAATTGCTGGTGGCTGCTGTAGTGCTCCAAAACCTCTCTCTTAGTTGCAGTCTGGGAGAAGCTGGGTATTCGGCAGTGATGGTAGCTGTGTGTTGGTCAGCCCCTGTCTCTTTGTGTATAGTTCTTCTGTCCTGAAGCGTTTCTGCTTTATTTTCAATGTATTTGTGTGAATTGCATTACTCCTCTAGTGCGATCCTTCTATCTGTCACGGACAGGCTGTGAGAATGACTCTGCAAATCTTCTGCTCCCCTGTGGAGAGGAGCTGCTGTCAGGGGAACAAAGTAAGCGAGGTTTTTAAAGACCTCAGTGAAACAGCACCTCAGCTTTTCATCGTGTTCAGTATAGGTGTTTTCAGACTACTTCAACTGGTCTGTTCTCAAATAAAATTCTCTTACCTGTCATGATTTTTTTTTATTGGTGGGCTTTACCTGCTGTGTGTGGAGCATGTTCCCCACTTACTCAACCTTCTAGCCGAGCAAACAGCTGTGATATGCATGGACTTTGAGCTGTTCCTCCAGTGTGTTCAGCTGAGCTCTGTGGCGGTGTGGGAATGGAGGGGTTGGAGTTAGAGGATAAATGAGGCTTTAACAATGTGATGCTTCAAAATATAATGAAGGAATAGAGCAAGCTTCTTTGGGGAGGATTGGTCTATAATGCAGTTTTTATTAGCTCACTTAGCTCTCTGTGGCTTGATTCCAACAGCATTCCCTCAACTACTGAGCATGGTTTGTTGTGTTCTCTACAGTGTGTTTACTCCATTTCTTCACTTGAGCTTAATGCTGCTCTCTGGCACAGTTATGTGGTAGGCAAGGGACACCTGCTAATGCTGTAAGACTGTGGAAAGGTATTGCCCAGCATTTCTATCTGTACCTAAAAGTTATCTTGACCTCTTCTACAAGGACCTGAAACTTTGCCCTGTATTTACATAAGGCAGTGGTTAGGGAGACAGTCCCAAGTCTCTGTATCTTATCTTAAGGGAAGGGCTCATGTTATTTGAGCAAACATAATTAATTAGTTTCTGTGAAGTCAGAGTCTGAACCTGTCTTGGTTTAATCATATTTATGAGGTGTGTGCAATAAAAGCTAATGCAGAGCTTTTCAATCCATTTGACATGAACAGGAACCAGGATAAGGTGATGTAACAAGGACTCTACACAGCAACCTTAGGTAATGTATATAAGCTGCCTGTCCTGAAGCAGAACTATTTCTGATCAGTTAAAATTATATTGTGGGGAAACAAAGGCAGTCCCTCTAGTTAGGAAGAAGCGGAAATCAAGGCTCACTTGACTGTAAACTAACCTCCTTGGAGAAGTGAGAGTGCTGAAGAGCCTTTGGCCCTCTTGGCTATAAGTTTATTCTTGGGTGCATTTCTAGGCAGCCTGCCTTGGGATGTACACCCAGCCCTCTGAGATGCTTGATTTCTGCTCTGAAGGTGTAGAACTGCTCAAGGGCAAGGTAAAAAGCTAGTTCAAGGCACCTGTCTTTCTGACTGTGCTGGTGGTTCTTTGTGCTATGAACTTTGTCCCTGTAACCTCACAGTACCTCTAAATTTAGTATGAGCCAAGTATTGTAACTGATGAAAAGGTCAAGTTTCAGTGAAGGCACCAGCCAAGAATTTTTTTTTTTGCAACAGGGTGTAAACAATACTAGCTGGTTTCTGTACTTTCCTACCAGCCAAATCCTGGCCTGGGTATGGCCCTGGCATGGGCAGGGATTTGCATGGAGGACTTCAATAGGCTGTCCAAACAGTGTTTTGTTTAAGCATCCTAGTGATGGGGCATGTCAGTGTGCCCTCTTTATTTGGAGATAAAATCTGTCACATGTTGGACAACAAACCTGTGGTGGGCTTTGCCAAACTCCTGAGTACTGTGCTTTATCTCTCATGGCCACATTAACCCTAAACTTAAGTGCCTTAAGTGCTCAGCTAATTCTTAATTATACCCTCTGTGCTTTGAGGTCTGAGGCTTAGCTGGCTCTTTTAAATGGCCAGAAGTACTCAGCGATGCATCAATATCTTAGCATTTGCTTCTGACGTGTTCTCTGAGCCACACGGAAGGTAATGGGAGGTTCTGCACTGTGTGAGCTTGGGCTGGGTGGATGCCAGTCTCGAGATAAGTGGTGTTATGACGTGGTTTTTGTGCTTAAGCTGATGAGACATAGTGTTGGTGTGGCCCTAAAATACTTGTGTCTATGTAATTTTCAGGGAACAAAGCAGTTTAGACTTAACTCTTTGTCAGAAAAACAAAGACATTTTTATACAAGCCCTGGGTAAAAGACAGGATATGGTACTGTGCAATAAAGCTTGAGGCTTTCCTCGTGAGTCCTCTTACACAGGTTCTGTGCTTGTGTAGCTTGTCCTCCAATATTAGTCTGGCAGTCTTTCCCATCAGGACACATGCTTCAGAGCCTTTCTCAAGTGTATTCATCTTCATCTGGATGGTCTCTAAGCATCATTCTGTGCATTTAAACTACTGAAGGCTCACTGGTGTGATGCTTCTGTGCACTTCCTGAGTGACATTTGAGTTACATGCTGGCATAAAATTTGTCTTTATTTAAAAAACTATTTAGTCCTCTGACTTCTTACCCTTTCCTTAATAAAGTTCCTTTCCCCATAATGTGGTTCTAAATATCTTACCTGGTAGTGACAAGCCTGTACCTTGTGGTTTTGCAATGTATCTTTCAGAAAAGTCATTAGCTCTGGCTGATATTAAAGATGATTAATTTCCTGGAAACATTCCATGAAGAACTAACTTCAATCTTCCTCCTTAAAAAGGTGGGAAAAAACCCCACTGTATTTCTGATCCCAGTCTATCTAGACACAACTCTCTAAAATAGGGTGGGTTTGCTTTCCTCTTCTCTGATATACTTACTTTCAGCATTCTATTCCCAAGCAGACACTAAAATATATGAAACCAGTCCAAGAAATGTCTGATATGTTAGTTAACAAAGTCTACCTGCTTAAATCTGTCAGAAGTTGCCTCTGGCTCTTGTGAGTCTTAGTGTTTAAAAGTATTACTGTGCTTGGTAAGCTGTAACTGAGTAGGAAAGGCAGTTTTTAAAGACTATCACTGTTGGCCAGGCTTGTTTCCAGTGTTTTGGTGTGCAGCTGAGCTCTGAGAGCATCAGTGAGCCAGAATGCTGAGGGAGGGGATGGGAATCTGTGAGGCTTTTGTACCAAGCTGCCCTTCTTGGAAATGGCATTCCTTCAAGATTCTTCAGTCCATGTAATGGAGAATAGAATATCTCGTTAGTGGAGCCCCTTTCAAAGAGGCCTTTGCTCTTTGTGTTCCATATAGCTGTATCCTTGCATTAGCCCAAAGCATTTCTAATGCTTCAGTGAAATAAATGAGTCTGCCAGGCTTTCAGTGGCTTGTTAAAAGGCCTGAGGGGAGAGGATCCTGTGGGAATAGCTTCCTTTAATATCTTTGCTTTTTTAATGTTGTCTTTCCAGTATGAAGGGTCAGACTCTGCTTCCATGGGTGGAGGAGCTGTAAAGTTTGGTAGCTCCCAAATCCTGTGCATGCCCTGTTGAGTCACAGTGACTTCTGTCCCTGGAAATTTCCTCTCCACAGTAAACCTGGAACTGCAATGTGTACAGGTCTTGGATTTGTTGATAGTTGTGAATTCACTTACAATATGTACAAGTAAATATTCTGATGATGGCTTCCCCAGAAGCTTAGTGTTTTTTGAAAGGCTACACAAAGAATTTGCTGTAGCTCTACTGGCTTTTATTGTCCTTGTGTCTGTTTCTGTCTGGAAAGGGTGAGACTTGGGATATTTTTCTTGTTATACTTGTACAGATGAAGTTCACTGTGTTAACAGTAATGCTGAAATGTTTCCTGTAGCATGATTTTCAGCTTTTTGTGATGAAAGGGCAAGTGAAAAGACCACAAATCCTGCACTCACTTTCCAGTGATTGATTTTAAAGTTATCCCTCTGTTAAAATTGGGACTTAAAAACATTGCTTGAGAGGGCTGTGGGTCTTTGGGGCTGTCATGCCTGTAAGTGATTTAAAAAAAAAAAATAATTGTGCAATTAAGGTGCTTCAAAATAACATCCTTGAGGCCAAGAGCTTCAGCTTCTCTGGATTCCTCAATGTGGGTCTCAAATGCTTTGATGGATGAAAAGGCTTTATTGCTTTCCGTGGTGTGCTTTTTGGTAATTTTGCCTAGCCTGCCAGAAATGAATCCAGTGTTTTGTATGTGGAAAAAGCCAAATGTTTGTCCATGTAGATTAATGCTGACCCAGTTACAGGAGATTCTAGATTAAAATTTGTCTGGCTCAACCCTGTGGTTATCTATTTATTTGTTTTTAAGCAGACAAGTTTGAGTCAATGCAAAAAGGGTTTAACAAAACAGAAGCAAGGTGACCTCATCCCAGCTGGTTAAAGAGGGAGACATTTGTCCTATGTGATTAGAGGCAAAGCTCAAATCCATTTTAGTAAGCTAAACCCTGAAATTTTAGGGCTGGGTGCCTTGACTCAGCCCTTGCCAATCTGCCCTGGCTGAGACAAGTCTGTTTAGGTCTTCAGAAATACCAGACTTTAGTGCCTCAAGTGACACAGCTGAATCCATAGGGCATGGAGGCTTCATGGACTAGATCCACTGCTTAAATAATCACTGCAGAAAGTTGTGCAATTGAAGCAGTGCCAGCTTCGTGTTACATCTTGTCTTACAGGCTGATCTGAGCTTTTGGATAAAGATTTTGACAAATACATGAACCTCTAGCACATGTTTGAGGTGCGTAAGTTCTGTGAATGTGTTTTACTGTCTAAAATGGAAAATACTAGTTCGTAAGTGTCAAAGCGTAATCCTGCCTACCAACAGCTGATTTTTCTGGAAGTAATGGCAAGCTGGTGTGCTGTTTTAAGGGAGTGACAGGCTAACATGAGAGATAAGTGTCAGAAAATTTGTAGTGTGTTTGTAATCTGAAGATTATATGAGAGAGAACATTGTCAGGGAGATAGGGTTTAGTTGGATCAATTATACTGAGTCACTCATACAAAATCCTAATGACTAATTGTGCTCAGTTTTATTTCTAAAAAATCACTAAGGTGAAAGCTGTAAACAGCAAACTAGCTTAAAATCTATGTGTCAGGATGGTCTCAGATATTAGTGTTTCTTAATTTTCTGAGTAAAACAGTGATAGGAAGATGTCAACAGAACTCCTGGGAGTTGGATCTGAGAGAGATTTTGATTTGCTTGAGCACCTAATTGTCCTTGCGTTCAGGAACCTGGTCTGCTCTTCAGCTAGTTACACCTTCCCTGGTGAAGCCATTGGTGTAGTTTGCCTGTTGTTTCCTACAGAACTGGTGGTGGTGTTGGTGAAAGCTTACAAAGTAGAGATGTGAGAGAACATTCTGCAGCTAAACATTGTACTTGAGCTCGTCTCCTGATGCCCATGCAATCTTCTGAGTAGAAGAATAGAAGGCTTTTTGTGTCCCATCCTCTCCCTTGTACTGTGAGGCTTAGAATTGGAAAACAAAAGCTGAAGAGTTGTCCAAGATTAAATGTCCCTGCTTCCCTCAGTCTGTTCTGCTATGCAGATGGTTGTGGTGGCAGAAACTTGCAGCTTTCCAGCACACTGTGTATCAATAGATGGTGTCACATGTGTTTTCTTCCAAGGGGTTTTGGTGTAGCTACACTGAGTACACGAAGAACTTCTGAGGCTCTTTACTCCTGCTATGAAGGAGAGTAAGGCTTTGGTATGGTCTGCCTGATAGTGTGTTTTCCATTTGGAAGCAGCAGCTGTGGTAGAGAGCAGACAGTTCTGGAGCTTTTCCTGGAAGCCCTGAGTCCCCATCGATTTGTTGTGCCTGTGGGAAGGCAGTTCTAATAGCAAGTATTGCTTACACTTCTATGGTCACAGGCTGAAAGCTTTCTCTTTTATTGGCATCATCGAATTCTTGTAACAAGCCTTCTTGCGTGTGCACTAATAGTAATTAGGTGGCTGTGTCTGAGCCTCCTGTGGCTCCCACTGTGTTGAAGTGTGATATGTTGTAACATCTCAAAAAGCAAGTGTGGGAACAAGCAGGGACTGTTTACAAGCTTCCATTGTGGGAGTGAGCTGCCTTGCTAAGCCTGGGTAAAAGTAGCAGGAAACTTCTTTCAGACTGGCTTCACACATCAGTAACATTGTAGATATTGCAAAATTGAGAAGAGTGTCCTGCTAATCCTAGTCCTTTAAATAGGAAGAGATTTGGGTAGGTTTTCTGAGTGCGATGTCTCTCTGTCTTGCAGAGATGAAGTCTCCCTGCTGATGAAGTTGCATTTGTGCCCTGCAGATGAGTTAGTATGCTGTAGGCAAGTGATCTAGTCTGGAATCTGTCCACTGGCAACAGATTTCTGATGCAGGTGGATCAGAGTTGATTATGACTGACTACACAAATAGCTTGCCATGTCTGCAATGGGATCTTTGTATAAATTTGTGTTCATCCTTTCCAGCTAAGAAATGCAGCTTTATCAGTAATAATCAATTTGCTTCCCCCTCCTCACAGGGTAGCTCGGGCAGCACGTGAATTGGTGACAAGCCTGCTGGGGACTGACAACTTCTTCTAGCTTGAGGAAAATTGAAATTGGTAAGACTTGGCTTGTCACTTATCTTACTTGGGTTACCCATGTGACTTAGGACAGACCCAGGGAAAAACCTGCCCCTTCAACAACAAATGCAGCCAGCTGTTTGAACGGTATGTTCAAAATAAGCTGGATCAGTTTAAGAACTTTATTTCAAGCTGGAAGGATATATTTTTTATACTTCTTTGTTTCTATTCCTTTACTCTGAAGCCCTTGAAAAAGTAGATATTAATCTAGTCCTTCAGCTGCAGAACTGCAGCAAATAAAAAGAAATGCTGAAAATGCCAGTACATAAAGTGACCATCTTAAGTGCAGGCAGGATTTAGTACCAGTGTTTTCATGGAACTGCAAGACTCAGGCTGAGGAACTAACACAATAGTTCTTTCAGGTCTGGCTTGTACACCTGTGAAGGAATACATGTCCCAAGCTGCCAAGGTGTCTTTATAGCCTGGTTTTTCACCCAGCTTCTGTTTGACCTGAGTAGTCTTGGCCAAGATCTGTATATATTGATTGGCTGTGGACCAGGGGCTGACACCTGAGACAGTGGTGCAATTCTAGGGCAGCACTGATTAGGAATAAATCTGCTTCACAGTTGATCATCTAATTTTCCTTCTGTTGGTCAGGGTGTTTAGAACAATACCAACCAAATTTTCTTCTAACTTAAAAGTTGCTAGTCTGAATTGGTGTGCTAGGGTTTCCTGGTAGTGTTGACTGACAAATTTAGTTGGTTAGCACAATTGTATATTTAACGTGACAGTTGATATTCATATCCAACACTTTATTTCTGAAAGCTTTAATGCTTTTTTTTTATCTCCAGGCTGAAAATGAGTGCAATATTGGAAACCTCTGAGTTGCCAGCAGTGTTTGACGGGGTGAAGCTAGCTGCAGTTGCTGCTGTTCTGTATGTTATTGTTCGCTGCTTGAATTTAAAAAGCCCGACTGCCCCTCCTGAACTCATTTACCAGGACTCTGCTTTGGCTCGCTTTCTACTCAAATCCTGCCCACTTTTGACCAAAGAGTAAGTAGTATACCTTTTCCATGTTGACCTGTGTTATAGGAAGAGCAGCTGCACTTATCCATTCTTCCTCGTGTATTTTGTAGACTTGGGTTCAAATGAATGTTAGGGTATACTCTTACTAAAATAAATCTTTTCTAAGTCAAGCATTTCTTTATTGTCTCAGGTACCTGGATTTATGACTGAGCCTGGTTGTGTGGTGCTTTCCATAGATGCATAGCAAAAGTTGTCCATCTTTATAGAAGCTGTATCCTGATAATATACTATACCAGCACCAATAGCCCACTGTCTGTGGAAATGGGGGAGGGATGGATGCAATCAGCACTTGTTCATGTTCTTGTACTCCTTTTTATTAGGGAAGGAATCTGTTGGGACTCACAGGAGGGAAACATTTTCCTGGTGTGTCAGTGCCCTTATAATGAACGCAAGGTTGGCTATTAGTTTTAAAGTGCCTGCTCTTATCTGAAGTACTTCAAGTTGATTGAAAACTAATGAAATTTATTACTGGTAGAGCACATCCTAACTAGTTTAATAAAGTAATGACACAGAGGCCAGCTCTAAGCCTGTTGAATACACTTTCATATTGACCTTGTGTCAGCTGTGTATTTGAGCGGGCTGATCCCTGATCTTCTATTCCAAGACCTCCAGAATCAGTACAGCTGCCCTTAGCTTCACCAAGAACATTCTCCAATAATAGCAAGCATTTAGTACAATTTCATGAGGCTTTGGAGGGACAAGGACTTTGATTACAGTATTTCTCTTCTGCAATCACTTTGAAAACTTGCAAGTCCTATTTAGAAGCTCTAAGTACATCAATTATATAGTAAGTGCTGAGTGCAGCTGCGTGAACTTTCCTTATGGATCTCAAAAGTCAAACTGACTTAAGGATAGTCATTTTAGGGGAGATGAGAGGCTTTTTGTAGTGCTGTGTTAGGTGCCTTGATTATATAAGGTATAAGATGTTAGGCCATGGGATCTGTAAACTTTTAGAGGAAACAAAGCATTATCTGTTGAAATTGGAACCCAGAGAGGGTTCTGTGATGCACTCCAGGTTTGTGGTAACATAAATGTGTTTGGATTCTTGATTGTCTACTGCTGTAACTGCAAAGCAATTCCTTTCCTAAAAATACTTTGAGGAGGTTTGAGTTACTTGGTACTTCAGATACTTGCCATCCCAGTGTTGCACACCTGTATGACATGTCCCTAGTCACTGGAGGAGCAAGCATGAAGGTGTGCTATTGACCAGCCTTGAAGGCATATTGGTATCAGGCTGGTCTTTGGATTGTAAGCTAATTTAGAGTCCATTTTCCTGCTATTTCAGCTCTGTTCTCACAGCACAGCCTCCTAGCACTGCTGTATTAGGGCCATGTCTTTGACTTTCAGTGGGAGAACAAAGCATTCCAAAAGAGTGAAAATGCAAAACATGTCTGTCAGTATTTAGACATCTGTTGTGCATTAATTGCAGGAGTGATGAGCTGCTTGCAGACCCCTGGTGTTGTGTTAATAATGTGCAAGTTTGAGTTGTTTGCTTTCTCTGGATCATCTGAGCTCAGGCTTGCCAGCTTCTCTGAGAACTGTAGCAGTCATCTCCAATACCTGGTTCTTGGGCAAAATATTGTCTGAAAGACTTCCATGACAAAAGGAAGCAAACTCAGCTGAAACAAACCAGAACAAAATGTGTCAATAGGTAGCTGTTCAGTCCTCTTACCTTTGTGTCTCTGTCAAGGAAGGCAGGACTGTTGGGACTATGATTGCTGATGGGAATTTAAAGAATTTACAGGAAAAACAGCTCTAAGACATACATGTGATTATTTATTTTTGCTATTCTAGTGATGTTATCACAGACTTTTTTTTCAAGATAGAAATTTTTTAAAAATCAAAGAAATCCTGTCTTTAGGCATGAAAGTCACCTGAAGACTAAAGGGGAACAAATGTATTTAAATTCCTGCAATTATGCATGAAACAGTTTGTAGGATAATTAGGAAAAAGCTATGTGAAAACAGCTTGTGCCATACTCCACCGAAAAATCTTGCAAGGCTTTGATTACTTGCTAATTATTCAGAGTGTTAGGAAAGCTGATTAAGCCACTCTTTTCAGATTCTACCATGAAAGCAAAATAAGTAGCCCAGCAATCCCTTCTGTTATATTACTATTGGGTTTGTTGTCAGATCTGTTATAAGACCGATTCTTCTGTGCAGAGGCATGTTCATAGCTGTCAACTGGCTTTCAGACCTGGTTTGTTCAGCTCCTGCTTAAGCGATGAAAGGGTGAGGGCACTGCTGTGAAAAATGGGCTGGTGAGAGGGAGAAAGTAGAAACAAGAAGAGTTATTCTATCTGTGCGAGTGTTCAAAAATTCTTAGAGTAAACACTTTTGGACTTTTTTTTTCTCTTTATGGCACAATACTCACCTCAGGTTTAATTCAGTGCATTGTAACTGTGGTATCATTCAGTAAGCCGAATGGTGGTGGATGAATGATTTAAGAACTTTGAATTGTATAACTGCCTGAGATGGCTGTGTGCCAGGTACCTTGTACTTGTAGATGTTAGTGCTGGTTTTTACAGTTCTGTAAACTGCCAGAAACTTTGTACATATCTACCAAGCATTGTGAAGCAAGATAATCTGTCTTCCTAGAGTTCTCTTACCCCTTTTTCCATTCCTCTGACCCTGCCCAGCTCTCGTACTTTGGCTTATCAAGTGGAGTAGCATAATCAGACCCTTTTCCATTCAATTTGCTGCTTCTTGTGTGGAAGCTCTTGCAATTCAGTACAGCTGTTGGTGCTCTTGAGCACTTGGGCCTAACTGCTGTCCTTTTCCTGTCTTTCAGAAGGGTATGGAAAGTCCTTCATCTGCTCTTATTCCTGTAGAAATGCAGTGCTGGCTTTTTGATTCATGAGGGTAAATTTGGCCAGTGCTTGCTGTACAAGGCTAGACATTTTTGGCTGTTTACAGTTTATTTTAACAAAATGTGTATATCTTTATTTCTGTAGAGATGTGGCACGTGTCATCTGTATCGAGAATAATTATCCTTACTGTCTGCACACTTTTTATCATCAGTAAAGGCAAGCTCCTCAAAGACTGAGGCAAATGACTGTCAAGCCTGTTAGTAAACACTGTCAAAAATCCAGCCTAGATCCTTCTTATCCTTTGTTTGCCCACCAACCTATGCTGGGTGAGCAGGCTGCCTGGTACCAGAAGACTCTTTTACACTGTCACTGCTTTTCTCTTAGATGCAAGGAGATGAGTAGTCAGAAAAGCTGTCTTCAAGCTTTTCAGTGTTCTTTTCTTCCCCCTAATAGCAAGCAGTGTTTGATCCCTGTCAACTCCTAGGTGTTTAACTCTGGGAGGAGCACTTCTAGGAGAATAATAAACTAGAAGAACAGTGTTACCCCTGAAGCTTTGGCAGGTGAACATGCTGAGAGGTAGGGGAGAATGGCAGCTCCCTGTTGGTAAGTTGAAGTATTGACCTTGCAGAGAAGCAGCCTCTGGGGTCTGAGTTTTTGCTGGGTGCTGTGGCATTGGCAGCAGCCTTATGTTCTCCAGCTCTTATCAGCAAGGAAGATTCTAAGTGCTGTAAATCCTCATGCCTTGTTTTGACTAAAATACTACTTGTAGTCATTGGTGGGGGAGGAGGGGTGTGATGGGCACTTTACTAAATAAAAGCTTCTTAAGTGGTGAAGGAGGTGGTTTAGCCAAGGAGGCCAGTCTGTACTTTTAAATAGTTCTGACTTCATACAGGTACTGTGGGCAGCAAACAAATACTTCTACTCAGTTTGTTTCTTTTTTGAGATTCAGGGAATGTGGAAGCTCCAGAACGTGTTGCAATTTTTTTGCTGTGTCCTCATCACGTTGAGCAGTCTAGTTGAGCTGATGCAGAAAAAGCTGCTTTCTACATGTTTGGGGTTGAGGTTGAACCCTGCAGACTTTTATGAGTTTCCTTGATTAGAATTCAGTTGGCATTCCCTACCATCAAATAAAGGACAAGGCTCAAACAAAGTTTGGTTTTGTAAAGCATTCTTTAAATACCCCCAAACTGCTCTGCAAAGGGGAAAAATAATCTCTTACCTGTTATAATGCAGGCGAAAGTTCTTAGAATGTCCTGATATTGACAAGCTGTAGGGTCAGTTTTCTCACCATCAGTATCCAGGGTGCTATAGCACATAAGGCCATGTAAGAGTTAATGTTTAAAGTGTTAATATCCTCAGATGAAATCAATCAATGCTCCAGAAATAAGCCTGTTGCTGAACTTCCACTTCACATCTTTGAGGACCTGAATGCTGATGCCTGCTAATAAAAATAGCACAGTTTTTATGTGCTTTGTGTGAGCTGCTTATACAGCTGCTGCTTTCCTAAATTCCTGCATACTGGATTATGTATGTGCTCTAAAATGATAATCTGCTGCTTGAGAGCCACTAAACTTAATCTACAATCACATGCTGGAATTGTTTTAAATACTAAAATGCTAGGAGAAGTTTCTTGGGAAACCTAGGAATTGTCTTGTTCTCAAGCACTTGTGTGTAGCCACCTATCAAGATGTGAGTCTGTGCTGCACAGCTGAAACGCAGCTTTGGAGCTCAAACACTAACATTGATGAGCAGATTTATGTAACTGGCTGTGAATTCACTTGGCCATTTAAGAGTGAACTCTGTACTTCTTGGGCCATGTATGTGACCTTCCTCAATGAGTAACTACCATCCCCAGGTCTGTTCTCCTGTCTGCTTTCTTTTGCAGAGTCCTGTTGCTGGAAGTTACAGGGCTGGTTACTGGAAGACATAACTGCTTCAAATATTTATCTTTATTTAGAGTGCCTGCTATCTATTGCAACTGACCAAATCCAAACAGGAGAATGAATCAGTTAAAAGCCTTTGGGTTTGGAGAAGGCTCAGAAGCCATTTTTGGTTCGCAGAAATAAAAATCTCCATTTTTGGTACAATACAACTTTTCCTTTGGATGTTTTTATCAGTACATGCTTGTCTGGGTTGTTGTGTTATGCTGTCCTTGCCCTTGTGTGGAGGCCTTGGCAAAAGGCCCTCCTGGCTGGTGTTCACTGCTCAGCTCCTGTCACCATAAGCCACTATTACTTAATGGTGGAAATGGTGCTTATGGACATGGTATTCCTGGGGTTTTGTACATCTGGGAGCAGCTTCTCTGGAACAGGACCCTGAGGAATATGTACTGAACCATCTCCATGCTGTGCTGGAGTAATCTCTGCAGTACACTGCTTTTCAGAACCATTTCAATTTCTAGCAGACATAGAGGAAGGAGTTGAAAATCTGTTGTGTCCTTGAATGCTTTGCTTCTGCTTGTTATCAATGCTGCAGGGAAGCCACCTGCTTTTGAGTGAAGGGCCCTTGTTTGGAAGACATGGTTAAATTTAGCAGTAATTATAGTTTTAGCATAAAGTCTGAAGGACAATACTCAAATGCTCCTTAGACTGAATACTACTTAGTTGCTCAGTCTGCATGGTTGTGTTTCCCTGTGTTGCATCCTGCTGAGTTTGTTTTCTTAAGGTAAACCACAAGAAGACTGCCCTGAGTGCATGCTCTTCTGTCTGCAGGATAATTGTTTGGAGAAGCATCTTTTTTCAGCTGTTTGCCAGGAGGAATGTTGACTTCACTACAAAACAATCTCTTCTAGCTCTTGCTATCATCATTGGGTAGTTAGGCTTTTTCAGCTGGGTTGAGGATAGAAATGTCTCTGGAATTTTTATGCTTTTCATATGATAGGCTTAAATAAAATTGATCTGATCTGTCCTTTCAGAGGGTAAAGGCTTTTGCACAATTCCTGGCAAGTTTTCTCCCTTACCAGTGTGGTATCATGCACCTTCAGGACTGCAGAATTCTTTCCATGCTCTCTTCTTTGAGTGGGCTTAGTAAAAGCAAGCTGGAAGTCCACACAAACCCTGTATAAAAAGATGACTCGTCCTTCAGTCTTGTACTGTTTTGCACCATTAGGCTCAGTACTTGCTCTTGGAAGTTCTTGTAGACTTAGTCTCGGTGAAAGACATAAAAATCACATGGAGGTTTCAAAAATAGATTTGCCCACTGGCAAAATGGAGGGTCAACAGAAATAGTTTGACAGGCAGATCATATGTCTGATTCTGCTATAGATTATAAGGATAGCTTGTCCTCAGCTGAGAACAGATTTTACCTGAATTCAGTAGAAGAGAGGAATCACTCTTATTGTAAAGGCTTAACAGGGTTTTGTAGTAGGTTAGATTGGCAACTTGTCTTGGTAAACAGAAGTAATGTTTTTATTAGCTGCTTGGTTTTGCATCAGTCAGGTAAGGTAAGTTCTAATCTGTCTTAGTTTTTGATAATACAAGATCTCTACTATCTGAGCGGCTTTCTTCCCTTTCCCTGTTAAAGTGTCCTGCTGTTCTGTCTTCTGAGCCTGGATACTTAAGGGATGTGTTTTGCATCACAAGTCGGCTTAAAAGCTGATGGGCCTAAACAAAAAGGCTGGTGAGATAACAAACTTCTGTCTGAATACTTGCATGTATTTCAGAGCTTCAACTGTTTTAAAACTTACGGGTGCAAACTAGAAATATACAAATCTCTGCATCAGAGTACTATGCACATTACTCATACTGAAGCTTGGCATTTGAATATTTATCTAAAAGAATGCAGTTACAAGCAGAGTGACTAACACAAGCCATCTTTGCTGCAGGCAGCAATGCTTAAGCAGCTGACTGGAGTTAGCATCATAAAAGATGAGCTGAGCATTTTACTTGGTCCATAGGATGCTCAAACACTTGTGCGTTCTGCAGGGAGCAGCAGTGAATGCTCCCTTGTCCATAGGGTTTCACACAGTTTTAGCCTTGAGGGAGATGTGGAAACTGTAGTTGTCACTTGACCATCATTATGGATGGAGCAAAAGGGATTCCTGCCTTAAATAAAAAGCATGTCAAGGACACTGCATGTGCTGTTTGCCTGTAAAAGCAGTATAAAGGTTTGATTTATTGCAGAACAGTACTTAGATAACCTCCAGCTGGGTTATGCAAAGATGGATCTGGGGGTTTCTTTCCCCAGAGAAACCATCAGTGACCTGAAGGGGCAGGCTCTGGGAAGCAGTGTGCTTGAAACCGTTTGCCTTCGTTTAAACTTTGGCAGTAGTGGTGAGGCTTTGAAGACTATTCTGATTTCATCTCTAACATCCTGTGTATGTGCTGCTGCATCTGTTCCAGTGGATGGCTGTAACCTATAGCTGGAAACGGAACTGTAGATTAAATATGAGGATAGGATTGGTGCTTGCAGAGATCTTTGATTTTTGGTTTGTTTTGCTTTTTTTCATGGTAGCAGTAATTAGTAATAGCTGTATAACTTAGCTGCTGTAGCTGGACAAATTGCTTTCCTGTTAGCCCTATAGGGTAAGATTTAGGGGTAGCCTTTGATTTGAAAAGCACTGTATGGAAGTAGAATCACCAAAACTTTCCAATGCATGTTCTCACCCAAGATAAGAAACCCTGAAACAATGTTGATGTCTGAGTCTCTTCTAGAAGAGCTGCAAATTCTTATTATAGGTTGTATTTGTCAGCTCCCCTCAGAAGGTGCTAGCAAACCCTATCTGTAAAGGATGTCTGTGGAAGAAAAACAAAGCCAGTCAAGCACTGTCCAGTGTGGAGTATGGCTACTGATACAAACTGGTGATACAGTAAGTGACTGGGGTGAAGCCAGCTGTTTTTCCTTGTTAGGAGAGCAGTGTCTCTTCCATCTGGTGTAGTAGTTGTGTTCAAAACCCTTGCACTGAGCTGTGTTTGACTTGAGCTGAACCACGTGTAGTTCTTGTGCAGCCTGGTTTAGTTTGACTGCCCCATCCCAATGGATATCTACCCTGAATTGCGAGAATGGACCCACTGACTGCTTTCCACCTCTAGCAGCTAGTGCAGAGGATGAGCTTGTCCAGCCTCTGGCACTGCTGGGAATCTGTGCTGTGGTACATTGTGCCTGGCAAGACCCAGTGCAGAGATGCTGGGCTGACAGGAAAAGGAAGCTGTTTGTGGCCTTGCCTGGATCCTTTGAAAAGCTTTATAGTTGAGTGATCAAATCCAGAATGCACTGAGGGCTAATTTATAAGGTTGTGAGCACCAGCTGGCAGCTTTTGCAGCCTTTATTTAAGCAGTATCTGCTTCTCCAGAAATCTGTTTTGGATCTCTTTGGCAAGTGCACTTGCGAAAATGAGCGAAACTACATGTTGTGCTGCTTTGACTGTAAGAAGTGCCCCTCATAGATGAGGGAAAAGAATGGGGAGAAAGAGGGCATACTGCTGCTCTTGTCTTGCTAAACAAGCCTTTATAGTTTTTATTTGATAGGAAGTCTTTTTAAGGAGTGTGCGGGGGAAGAGGGAATTGCGGATGTGACACATAAGCACTGGCATGGGGAAAGGTCCAGCTGTATGAGTAGGCAGTGTCAGAGCACAAAGGTAGGGTTTCTGTCACATTCTAGTGGATTATGGGATGAAGTAGCAAATTTGAGTCCTGAGCTGCTTATTTTTTGTGAACAGGGAAGAACATGATCTCTGCTTCATATGCTCCGTAAAAGTCAAAAGGAATAATTGCGGGAAGCCCTAAATGCAACAGGGAGGGAGTTGCTAATCCCTCAGGATCCAAGGTGAAATCCTTCTGGATACCCTGCTCTGTGCACCAGAGACCACAGTTCTTTAACTGGAAGTGTGTCCCTTGGGACTGCTGTTCTCCTCAACAATAAATCATTCATGCTTTCCTGTTCAGAGCTGATGTAACTCTTTTTTTCAAGGCGTTGGCTCAGTGTCCTTTGAGTGACCAGGTGACTTGCCCACATGGTGGTGGTGCTAGGGCACAGTATGTTTGCTGTTAAACCACTTGCAGCTCTGCCTGTGCTAAAAAAAAAATCTGATAACTAAGCCTTTAATACTTTCCAGCTCATGGCTGTGTTTCTCACACATCTTTTTTAGGGTCTGTTAGCCAGGAAAAGAAAGACAATTTGCTTTGTCACATAGCTGTAATATACCCTTAATAAGCATAAGTAATTGGTAGACTCACCCCTCTTACTGAAAAGGATTTGTTATTCAGTGGAGTTTGGTCAGTCTTGACTGATTCTCTTGACACTGTCCCAACTTTTACCTAATTCTGATAGGCAAAATCAATCTGTACTGTGCTTTTTGCTTAATTTAGTAAAGCAGTTCTGTGTAAAATGTTCCCAACTAGCAAGTCTTGGGGCTTTCAATTTTCTGGAACTTGGTGTGGATCCTGTTGTTTCTGCCACTGGCTTGTAGAGTCAAGTGCTTAGACAAGTTCCTGTGGCTCAACCCAGGAGGCTTCAGTGTTTCAATTAAAACAGATTTACAGCCCTGTACAGTTCTGGAGGTCACTTTGGTTGGTTGGCAACATGCAGTCCCAGTCTCACCAAGGTACAAGGCTTCTGTGTATTTAGTGGGAAGCGTTTATTTTCCTAATATCTCAATATAGGGAATGTCTGGGTTTTGGCTTCTGCTATTGCTATCAGTGCTGATTTTTCAGCTTTGCGAGTGTTTTAGTCTCTTCTCTTCTGTAAGGCTGCAAAGATAACTGCTGCCAGCTCAGTCAGAGCAAAAACAATTCCATGTTTGTTACTATATTTGGGACTGGTGAGAGATTTGTTATGGGAGTGCTTATGTGTTCTCAAGGGCTCATTAACACAGCAGGGGTAAGCAATTAAATTACTGCCTTTCAGGTACATTCCACCCCTCATCTGGGGAAAGAGTGGACATATCCAGACAGCTCTTTATGGAAAAATGGGGAGAGTGAGCTCACCACATCCACATGGACTTCGCAAGTACCTCACGATGCCAGATGGAGCAACAGCCACCTTTGATCTCTTTGAGCCACACTCTGAGCACTGCACTGGAGGTCAGTCCGACAGCTGCTGGCTGCATCTAGCTGCTAACCTTGATTCTGTGCTCTGGGGGACAGATGAGGATAGAGCCCATGGCTCTCATTTAGCCCTCAGAAAAAGCAGATTTTTTTTGATACTGTCAATTTTGAGATCTTCATGGTACGATGCTGCACTAGAATGGTTACTGTTATCTTTATTGCTGAAGAGAATCTGAGCAGTGCTTTTCTAATGAGATAAAAATTCAGTGGCTAGAGCTGGTAATGTTGGAGCTTTGCACATGAGAGTTACAGTTAATTTGAAGTGCATATGATAATCCTGAATGTAATTTACTGCGCTTACTTGAATTACAGCAATTACTTTCTTGGTTGATGAAATGATATCTTGTTAAACTAGTGAACAGTGTCAGCAGATCAAATATCATTAGATTAGCCACAAGGTAGATGATGGTTAATGTCAGCTGATCAGAATGTCTGTGCTTAGCAGAGCTTCATTTGGAAGATCTGTATTACACCCAGCCCTAGAAGGGAAATAGCATAACAAGTCTACTAAGACTGCTGGGCTCCACAGCTTCCACACACATCACAGTCACAACAGACTGTCAGAAGGCAGAACATGTGTAACATCAAAAATGTCCTTCAGACAGAAGAATGTACTCTTGGTCTCTAGGCAGTGCCTGGAGAGCTGTTTGCACAGCTTTCCCTTAAGTTAAAAGCTGTTTATCTCCCATAGCATGAATTACTCTTTCACATCTGTAGCACTAGAGCTGCTGGTCTCCTGTCCCATACAGGATTTTTGGCAGACTAGTAGGAATTCTAGCTTGCTTGTGGTAGGTGGTTTCCCACGGATCTGAAATGGAAATCTTCTGACTCTCTTAATTTGCATGAAGTGACATTTACTTAACTTCCCTCTCTTTCTGAGCACAGATGATGTCACGATGGTGATCTGCCCGGGGATTGCTAACCACAGTGAGAAGCAGTACATCCGCACCTTTGTTGACTATGCCCAGAAAAATGGGTACAGATGTGCTGTCCTGAATCACTTGGGAGCCCTGCCAAACATTGAGCTCACTTCACCACGGATGTTCACCTATGGTAGGTACTTCATGGCACCTGGGGAACTTATTTTCAAGATCATGGAATTTCTAGGGCTTGATCAGCCTTGTTCAGAGTAACAGAACTTCTGTACTCTGATGGGGGTAAAACAGTTTTGTACTGTTTCTTCAGAACTAAACTGAACTTAGATGGGAGGAAGAGAGGAGGCTAATACTAAATTCACTTTTGTCTCTTCTGCCAGCTCTTACACATGTATTCTCATCAAGGAGGCAATTTTTTGTAAGAAAACTTTTTTTGGGGGAAAAAAACCCTTTTGTGCCTACCCAGAGACTGTCCAAATTATTTTAGAGATACTGGATTTGCCAGTTTCATGGAACGTGAAACAAACCTGTCTCTGAAGGATAAATGCCACTTCTGAGGCTTTGTAAAATGCCACCTGAGAGGAGTCTGTACCAGCCTATCAGAAAGTAGATTTATGTCTTAGGAGAGAATGTGAAGATTTGCTCCTGGATGTAACACAAGTCAACAGCAGTTCAGGAGTATGACTGTAAAGCTACAGAAGTGGTTAACTGCCATGATTATGGCTCTCACCTTGAGAATAAGGAAGTCTTTCTTAACCTAGAAATTAAAAGGAATAAATGATTTGAAACTGTGTCAAGGGTGACTCCAGCTAGCCTTAATTGCCCTTTTGGTGAGTAATGTGATCTTTGTAGAATGGGTCCTCTTTGCCTGTGACCTAATCTGCTTGTTCCTGAGCCCTCATCTCCTTCTTTTACTTTAAGTATCTAAAAGTATTGTCACCTGTGTTTAGCAGGCTCATGTTAGGTTTTATTTTTTAAAGTTAGCTAAGCTATTGCTTAGATTTTGGATTAACAGAATATTTATCTTGAACAGTTAAATTGTCAAAACAGAAATACTGAGATGCCAAGTCTGGCAGGCAAATAGACTGTAATGCTTTGTTGCTTGTTTTAGAATTATTAAATACAGTCTTCTTTGGGAAACACTTCAGGAACACCAGATAGCCTCATTTGTAGTGAGGCCCTAGGCTGTTAATAGCGGCAAGACAACCATGTCTTGAAAACTTAATTTGTCTTTAAAGCATTTGCTGTTTTGATACAAGTTAAGAGTTTGGTTTCATAGAGCTTTACTGCAGGCCTTAAGGTGTTACTCTGTAGTGCATCTCTTGAGACATACCTTTCTGAGTCTCTTATAGCCTTGGAAAGGGCAAAGAATGCCTAGCACTTCCTTTGAGTAAGACAGTAAATAATTTGGCAGAGTTGCTTGTTAAGTAAAGTGCCAGCAAGTCCAGTAGAGTTTACTTTGCCTCTTACCCAAATAACTCAGTGCCCTTTCAGCTTTGCTGTTTTTCCAGGCATTCTTGTTGAGGAGCAAGTAGCCTAAGTTTGGGATTTGCTGAATCCCAGCCTCTATATCAAGCTTGACCTGTTGTTTTTCTAGTTTTGGATTTCTGAGCTGCCCTGAAATCACAAAGGTCAAACACTAAAGTATTTTGACTGCTGGCTTCTTCCAGAGGAAACCAGAGCAGTGCAGAATTTGTTTTCTTGCTCATTAAGAATGTTCACAAGGAAGTTCCCAAACTCAGCTGAAACACTCAGCCAGGAGCTTGCTGTTCCGCTGAAGCAAACAAGCCCTGGTGCTCAGAGTTTACTCTAGAGCTAGGTAAAGTTGGAGTCTTATGTCTGCTGAGGATGGTACAGCTGGGCTGGGGGCACAGTGGAGCAATGTTAGGTTAGTACAGCGTGGAATGCTGGAATCCTAGGATTTATCTCCCTGGGCAAGTCCCACAGGATAGAACTGAATTTCTGACTCTGGACAGGAAGAAACATCTGGAATTCTATTTCTGTTGTTCATGTGATGCCTTCTGTGGTTTGCAGCCTTAAATCCAAGGGGGGAGATTAACAAGCTGCATGAACAGTTGATACCAGTGTACTAATGCCATCACTATTGGAGCTGCTTCTCCCTATCTCATTTTCCCATGCTCACAAGCAGGAGAAAGAGTTGTAGGTACTCAGATTGTTGTATGTGTGGAGGCCTTCAAGTCTGTCAAACAATTGGAGGATGCCAGCACTGCCAGGAACTGGATCTCTCAGTGCCTGCAGCCTGTGGGATGCAAGTGGGTGTGTGCTGAGAGTGGAACAGATCTGTATTCTTAACCATTCTCCTGATGTGGGGTTACCCATGTGTCTTTCAGGGATCTGCAGTATCTTTACCTGTTCACTGGTTACAAAGGGTTGAATACCTCTGCTTAAACTCCTCTTGATTCCAGAGATCACCTGGAAGCTTAGGCTCTGCAGCAGTCTGCTGGGAACACTTCCTGACAAGACATTCCTTTTTCCTCCCCACAGCAGCATGGGTTCAGGGATTCATGGTGGTCTTGCTAAAATCAAAGGTGCAAACTGTATTCCAAATACCCCACTTCACTTCAGAAGTGCCAAACTGCCTCAGGAAAGTAGTGATGTGTACTGCTCTTGTATAGTAATGTCAAGCCTGGAGTTGCTGGACTCTGCCACTTAATGCTGTTTTGGAAAGGAAGAGTTTCGATTGTGATGTTAACTGTCACAATTTTTAAACAACTAAATTTCATCTTGCCTTGGCACTCTGTCAGAACTAAGCATGAGCTAAGCTCCACAGGACTCACAGATGTATGAACACATGTGAGTCAGAGCCCTTAAAACCTTAAGGCTATTGAAAAGTCAGAAAGGGTAAGAAACTGAATTCAAAGCATGCAACTGAAGCTTCAAGTGAGAATTTAAATATTTTAGATGATGTTCTTTAACTTTGTTCTTCTCTTTAGGATGCACCTGGGAATTTGGTGCCATGGTGAATTACATCAAGAAGACCTACCCTCAGACCCAGCTGGTTGTTGTGGGCTTCAGCCTGGGTGGAAACATAGTGTGCAAATACCTGGGAGAGAGCCAGGCCAACCAGGAGCGAGTCCTGTGCTGTGTCAGCGTGTGCCAAGGGTACAGTGCACTGAGGTGGGTCTGGAGCCTTATCTGTGCTGCTCCCTTCTATGAGTGCAGGAATGGGCAGATCTGTGGAAGGGCAAGGTGAAGATGGGTGTTTCTCTTGCACTGAACTGGTCTGACAGACTGTGTGTGTAGGATGGCACCCTCCTGAAGGAGCACCTGAAGCTTTGTTGATTTGCAAGCACAAGTTAACTTTGTCAGCAATGCAAACAGGTTTTGTGTACCTGGGATACATGCTGGCAGCTTCTAGCCTGTGCATGTGACGCTGTCTCATGGCTACAGTGTCCTAAGAGGAGGCATTCTCTTTGCAGTCCTGGTTTAATTAACCAGGCAGGCTGGGCAGTGTGACCAGCTGCTGAGCTGATGCCAGGTTTGCAAGCAATAGTGTACACTGTCTCATCACTCTGAGAAATATCCCATGGTTCATAATAGCTTGTTTCACTTCAGTGTGCAGTTTCATCTGGCAGCTCTTACCTGGGGAGACTGGAAGGATACAGCAAAGTCTCTGTCAGGCTGTGCTCCCCTCTTAGTGTGTGTCAGTGGAACAATGCTGTGGGCTCATCAGGGGATGGAGCGGTGCTTGCAGCTATGTTATAGGAGTGGGGAAGGCAGAGAGGAAAAGTATTATAGCCCTAAAGTCTGAAAATATTAATGTCTTCCCACCTGGAAGCCAAGGCTGTGGCACTTTAGAAGCTGTGATGGCTTCACTTCCATGTACTGGTGGAGGGTCCAGGCACAGCAGTGCTGCTCGAAAACTGGACTCAACTGATGTACTGTAACTTTTCCATGTATGCACAGCTAATGAAGATTAAAACACTAACTGGCTAAGCTGTTTTCAGTTTTTACTGTCTGTACATATGGACAATTACTAAGGTGTAGCTGACTCAGCAGTAATTTACCTGCAGTTTTGAGTTGTGAGACTACTTACAAGGCAAAAGGGACTGTTGAGACTCAGGTATTTGGGTCAAGATCACTTGGGCTGATACGAATGGTGAAACTGGCAGGTCTGTGAGGGGCTTGCTATGGAATTCAGCCTCACAGCCTGGTCAGGGCAGCTGAAACCCTTGATGCTGCTGATGCTCTGCCTGTGTAGGGACTAGTTTGTTATTCAGCAGTCTAAAGATATCTTTTATGAATCAGGTTCATATATGTAAAAGCAAAAAGCTTTTCCAGACGCACTAAGGTGTGAGTAAAAGTTCGATATGCATGTAATATTCCAGCTATCTAATCCCTTTTGAGGTCAGATGTGACTACTGCTAAAAAAGTGTATAATCTGCTGTTAGTTCACACCCTTAAAGTTTGAACAGATGCTACAGGAACAGCTGTTCTGTTTTGTTTAAGTAAAATGGCCTTAGCTATCCTGGGGTTCTGGCATAGAGCACAGAGCATCCCTTTGAAGCCAGCTTAATTGCTACCATCAGACAGGGTTTGCAGGGATAATATCTGGCTGAGGTCCACTTGGTTCATCTTCTACAATTATGCAATATTGTATTCCTGATGTCCAAAATGCTGTTGTGAGTAATGCTGTTATGCTTGCATGGCAAGGACAACCTGATTAACAATTCTCCACTTGGATATTTATGTGGAAAAAACAACTAGTTGGGTCTTTTTTTCCCCTGAGTTTAATGCACCCCATCGTGTGGGCTGTGTGGATTATTGAGCTCTTGCCTCCACCTGCTGGGTAAACATCTCCTAGCAAACCTCCTGCCACAAAATATCTGCTCTGTATTACCGGACAGCCAACAGGAAGGCTTTTCAGGTCTTGTGTCTCCCTAGTATCTGCATCTACTCTTAAGTGCTAATTAGCTGAAGAACCAGGGGAAAGCAACATCTGAGCAAGTGACAGGAGGAGGGAGGGTCTTGTGCCCTGGTTATAGAAGTGGGAGGGAGGAGGTCCAAAGCACCTCCAGGTAGAATGGTGAAGCCGTTGCCTTCCTGGGCTTGGTCTGGTGCATTAAAATAGCTGGTTTCAGCCTTCAGGGCTACATGGAAGTGGATTACTCTGGTAACATGACCAGTTATGTTTTTTTAATATTGGTTTGTCCAGTATTTATTTCCCAAATAACTTCTGTAAAGTGAAGGAAACAAGTTTTAGTGAGCAAGGTGAACCAAGGATCTCAAATAGGAGATGCTTTCCAGAGCAGCAACAATATTAGGATCTGCCAGAAGAATGAGACTCTTAGTTTAATGAATTAACACAGAGTCTAGGGAATGTGTTCCCTCAGGCTAAACAGGGACAGGTCTCTTTATTCCTTAATCTCTGCCTGCGTAGGCTTGATTCTGCTTCTTTATCTTGTGGAATGCATCTTCACCCTAGCTACAGGCTGTGGGGAAGGGACCTCAGCTCTGAAACCTGGGCAGTCCTCAAAATACTGGAAGCTGCCTTTTTCTTAATGCTTACAGCTCTTCATATTAGGAGTGCTGCTGTACACCACAGGAACTGCAGGGAAATGTAGTAGCTTTAACTTCAAACGTCTTCTAGTAACTTAATAGGTTTGCTTGGAAAACCTTTTGTAAAGAAAGAAATGTGCATTTTCCTATCTTTTCATTCCCCTGCCCTGACATAAATGTGGTAGGTATAGCCTGGCTAGACAAAAAGATGTAATGGTTTTTTCTTTTTTTAATCCGTATTCTCCAGCATGGCTAATTACAAGAAAACAGCTTGCTCCTGCCTGGTAGGGGACTTGCAGGCTAGAGCTTGGAAGGTCATGCTAAATCTACAGTAGTTCCCATGGTATGTTAATGTTTAAGTGGTAGGAGAGCTTCAGTAGCTGAAACTGCTCCCAGCATTCTTCAGTCTCTCAGTAAACGATGTGTTCCCTCAGTAACAGCAAACCCTGCTAGGAGTAAAGCTCTAACCTGCCCATGACCCTGCATAGCAAAGGAGTGCTGGTATCTGGCAGAGCTCACACAACTCTGGATGGCTTAAATTCTGTTTTAACAACAGATAAGCTGTGAAGTGCTCTTCTGCTTTGAGAATAGGTAAAGGCTTCAACTCAGATGCTACTTGCAGCTGCAGCTAGTATTTATTCCTACAGTTCCTGCCAATGAAATGAAATAATAATAGTATCTGTACATACTGGAAACATCTGCACAAATTGTTTCCTCTGCAGAACTCTATTACACAATAGACAACACTGTTGAGCAACAGGTTTTAGCCCTTTCCTTGAAAGTCCCATTATGTAAATTACATTCAACTTCTGCAAAGGGATGCTAAAATCCTCTTGTCAGTGTTACAGATCTTGATTGATGGCTCTTAAATGCTCTGATCAAAACTACTAATTGCGTTGTGCAAGATGAGACTGTAGATCTGTTTTCTGATACTAACAAACTTCGTCAAAGTGGAAGTCATTTCCTGGAAAAGGTTAAGCTGTGGCAGGGAAGGCCTGGAGGTTTGTTTACACAGCCCCTAGGCTGCCATAAGATGTTAACAGTGTATTAATCTGATCTTTCAAGAGCTCCATTAGCAGCTTTGTTTGTTCTGCTCTGTGTTTTTTCTAGGGCACAGGAAACCTTTATGCAGTGGGATCATTGTAGAAGATTTTATAACTTCCTCATGGCAGACAACATGAAGAAGATCATCCTTTCTCACAGGTACTGCAGTACATCACTCACACTGACAGTATTGATTGGGTCAACTGCTATATTGGGTTTGTCTGCCTGGTCCTTTAAAACAGGACTCCTGAAAGGTTTAGCAGAAGTTCCTCGGTAGATCTTTAGTTGAACCAGCAGAGAAGGTGAGCCCATGTCAATCTCATTATACTGTAAAATAGACAAAGAAGCTTTGGTCATCTTGTTAGAAGAAAGACATTGTTGTCTTTTTGTGTTCTGTGGAAACTTGCTTAATGAATAAACAAGACATGCACAGGAAAGCATTGCAATTAGACTTCAAAGTGGAGTATTCTGATCTGTTTCACTTCTAGCCAAAGAATTCCCTATTGAAGGAGCCTCTTGTTCTGCCACCTACCTGAGGTAGGACTAATCTTCAAGATCTGCTGTATGGAGTTGCTGCTTATCAAATAAGCAAATAGTCAAACCTGTAGCTCTGGCTTCTAGCTGTTCCTCTAGAAAAGAGCATATAGCCAGCAAAACATTTAACATTGCTGTTCCTGGAGTGCAAGTGTACTGTAGGATCCTTGTGCTGCTGTTGCTGATCCGTGGCTCTTGCATAACAAAGAAATTTGTGTGCTAAACAGGTATCATGCTCAATGTTGGTGTTTTCCCCATCAAAAGTTCTCTGGGTGGTACTTTCTAGGCAAGAAATACCTCATCTGTGTGTATTGGAAGTTGCCTGACTGAGGGGAAAGGAGGGAAATATCTTAAGACTTATTTCACTGAAAGAGCATGTGTCACTTCAGACTTCTGGCTCTTTGTTTACACTCCTGTGCAGTATGAAACACTTGTAGAAGGAGGGTAGCCAATGTAGGATGATCCACATAATCCATTCCAAGTTTACAAATATTTAGACAACTTGAACAAATTTGACATGTCAAGTTAGGTAAGCTCCCATTAAAAGGTACTTAAATTTTTAACCCAGAAAAAGCCGGTGGTGGATTGAAGGGAAGTGTATTAAGTAACCTTTTTCCATAATCACTTGTGCTCTACCTTGCCCAAATCAAACCTAGCTTCCCTCCTTCTCTGCCTTGCAGCTGCCTCTCAAAGGGAAAAAAATCCTTTTCCAACTTGTGGCTTTTGTTCTGTTTGTTAGGGAAGAAGTTTGTTCTGGTAAAGAAACACATCCTCCCTTGAGGGCAATAACCAACTATGACAAGTGTCCATAGTAAATAGCTTTCTGCTAAGGTAATACCCTGAGTAATTTCTGTGTGTGAGGTAGCTTGAAATCTGTGCTGGGTGGGCTTTGGAACCAGATGGTGCAGGAGATGCTATGCCCAGCATTGCTGGTGCTCTCACCCAAACCACCCACAGGTTTGGTCTGAAGCCAAAGAACCCTCCCTCTAACATGTAACCTCTAGTCCAAACACCCTTAGTGCTCTCTGGTCTGGGAAGTCTCAAGAGGCCCCCTCATGCAGTTTTTTAGTAGATAAGGAAAACATTTTTTTCCTACGAGGAGGCTGCTAGGGTTTGTTATGTCTTGCTGCAAAGGTAAGTGGACAAATAAGCTGTTCTTGCTCCAAATAAAGCCTCATGTTTATGTAGCCCACTTTTAATCTTATCTTGTCAGATTTGGTAGACTCAGTTGTCCTTGAACAGGTCATGGTTTTGCTGCCCTTGTGTTATTTGGATGTAACTCTTGATGTCATTCTTCCAGGCAAGTTCTTTTTGGAGAGAACATGAAGAAGCCACAAAGCCTGTCAGATGCTGATCTGGGCAAGCTCTATACAGCAACATCTCTCATGCAGATTGATGATAATGTTATGAGGTATGAAGGGCAAGTCTCTGCTCTCCTATAGAACTCCAAGTACCTTCTCTTCCCAGTGTTGCTCTTGCATGCCCCTTGCTGTGCTTGTAGGAGTCTGCTGAAATACAGTGAACACAACTTCAAAATCTTACTTGCCTCCACATTAAAGAAAACTTAGCAGAGGGAAAATAAAAACAACAAGAAACAACTTACTGTTTACAGTCACAGCTTCTTTATAATCATCCAAGAGGCATTTATTTATTGGTAGCACCTGAATCTATAGCCTTCCCTGAGGTAGGAAGAGGCTAGCTCTGCTGCTAAGCTCTAGCAACAGAAAAGGGGAATGTGGGAAGCAGCTCAGAACTGCTCATGGATTTCCTTATCTCTGTTTGAAAAATCTTCTCCCTATAAAACATTGCTACTTTCTCAATACACAGTAGGGCTGGCTGAGATAATGCAACCTTTTTTGTCATACTAACACCTAATTAAGTGCTCTGCTCTAATAAGCAGTAGCCTGTTACTGCCTGTGTCCTTGACAACAACATAGCACTTTAAGTGGCAGTGTTCATACCATGGCATGTTCTGTATCAGGCATTGACCCCTTTTCAAAATAGTGCTGTAAAGTGTTAGATAAAAAGCTATGACACTTTTGGCAAACCAGGACTAGGGTTGGCTGCTTATAAAAAAACATTCCTTGGGAAATCTCCCTGCTTGTCTCTCATCCCTGAGGGCTTTCTAGTTTGGACCAACAGCTATGTTGTCCCTTATAGGAAAAAAAGGCACTTGATTATAGGCTTACTGAATTCTTTGTTTGGGATGGTGGGAAGGGATTTGACAAAGAAGTGGAACCACAATGAATTCTAGGCAACTTGTTCAGTAAGTTTGAGGTTTATAAGCTGTGCTGGGTTTATATTTGAAAAGACTTTTAGGAAAAGATGAACAAGATCCTAACTTTTTCATCCACGTGTACAATAAAGTGGAGTGTTTTAAAAGAAATACCCTGAAGGATATTGGTCTTCAGTTTGCATGTTTGACTTTGACCCATGCTCTCAGAATGTTTGAGAAGGCACAAAAACCATCAAGACATGTGCTGCCAAAGAGTCTTGCAGAGAGACTGGGTATTAAAAAAATTGTCTGTGGAAATTGAGGCATCATTCCTGTTTCTATGTATGTATCCTAACTTAAAAATAATAGTGACATGGCTGAAGCAGGTGGTATTAATGACAATCTGCTCTATTTCAGGAAATTCCATGGCTACAGTTCACTGAAGGAGTACTATGAGAAGGAAAGTTGCCTGCAGTACTTGCACAGGGTAGGCTCTTGCACCAGGCTGCTCTTGTACTGGAGGGAAAATACTCTGTGGTTTCTGTTGTTGATACCTGCAGATGTCTCGGCTGGGATTTTCAGAAATAATCAGGCACAGTATATTGGAGTGGGATTTCAGATTCTTGCTACCTCTAACAATGGGGCTAAATTCTCTGGGCTCTTAAGGGCTTATAACTCTGGCAGGTGATAGCACCCAAGAGATGGAGATAAAACCACACATTCAGCTGAACTGCTCTGAGCATATGAGGATAAAGGGGGAAATGGGTGCCTGCATGGAGCCTTCACCTTCAAGGAAGAAAACCTACTGGATACTGTGGAAGAGACTCAGGACACTGACAGGCAGATGCTTGAGCAAAGTTTTGCCAAAGTGGAACTGAGATCAATTCCTCCTTTTTCTACTGAACCGGAGAATGGAGATGTTCCAAGGGAGTTTCCTGGACTTTAACCAAGGTGTCCATAACAGAGCTGGCAGTAGCTGCCTGATGTGCAAAGCAATGCAGAGCAAAAAAAAGGGTGTAGTTATTTCAATTCTAAGAATAGGCAATCAGTCTGTTTGCTGTCTGCCTCTTTCTTACAATTGTGTTAGAGGAAAAAATTAACTCTGAAATAGAAGATCTTAATTGTGTTAAACTAAGATACTTTTACAGTTGGTAGATTGATATTCAAATACCAACCCCTTTCTGTTTTGTTTTTTTCATTTCATGTCATGTTTCCTGATGCAGATTTATGTTCCTCTTCTGTTGGTTAATGCTGCTGATGACCCTCTTGTCCATGAGAGTCTTCTATCAATTCCAAGAGCTCTTTCAGGTATGCTGAAATAGTCTCCTCAAGCTGTGCATACTTGTGTACCTGTAGCTTGCTTTATCACATCATAATTCCTGATTTCAAAGCAGCTTGACTTGCCTGCTTACATCTGTAATGCTCTGGGAGGTGTGCTAAGCCTCTTTAAAGTCACCAATTGCTAGAGCTAACAAGGCTAACCCTGAGCAGGAAGAACTTCAGTCCTTTCAGGCATCTGTTGGTTGTGTTGACAGTAGCAGGTTACATTCTTGGATGAAAAAAGGTTTAATCACATCTCCATTGCTCACTGCGATTTAGTAGGAAGATGGGTGGTGGTGGTGGCAGTCTGGATGAAGGCCAAAATAAACACCCCCCTTTGAAATGGGGACAGTGGATGCATGGCTGTGTCACTTAGCATTGAACTGGGATCTCTCCCTTGAAAGGAGTTGAGCTTTCTGTCTTCAAACAAGCAGAAAGGTAAACTATCCTTTGAAGTTCAGAAGAGGGAGCTGCTGCTGCTTCAACACATAAAGAGTGGGTGCACAGGGAGGGAAGCAGGGTTTATTTTTTCCTGGTCAGGGGCTATGAGCAGAGAATTTATCCCCAGCTGCTTTCAGACAGAAGCAAGCACAGGGAGCTTTTCATGGTCCATGCAATAAGATGGCTGATGCACTGTGAGAGCTCAGTGCAGCTTGATGCAAACAGTCCTAGTTCTAGTGGATGTGAGTTAAAGGTGCTCATTTGTTAAAAAATGACCATTCTTACAGCAATACAAGTATTGCTGTTAGGGCCCAGCCAGCAGCACCTCTTGAGCAGGCTTTGTCCTGGCAACTCAAGATGCTTTCATTCTCAGCTTGATGATGTTAACCTTCTGGAACTTTCTGCCTCTTTTTTTGCAGAGAAAAGAGAGAATGTCATGCATGTGCTGCCCCTTCATGGAGGCCACCTGGGATTTTTCGAGGGGTCTGTGCTATTCCCAGAACCTCTCACCTGGATGGATAAGCTTGTGGTACAGTATGCCAATGCCATCTGCCAGTGGGAGAAGACAAAGCCTCACTGCTCGGACACTGAGCAGGCTGTATCTGGCCAGGAGTAATGGACCCAGACACTCTGGATCACTTCAGTATATCTCCCCTTTTGGGAACATCTTGTTCCCTTACCTGCTGCTTCAGGTTTCCATTCTCCTTGATATCCTATGACTGGGGTTTGATCACCATGTGTTTTTTCCAAAATGGAGTTAAAGCAGAGGTTAATATCTGGTCAGAGCCTTTCTGGATATCCAGTCACGTGGATTTGTAATTTACTGCTCTGCTTGAAGAATTGGGTTGCTGACTGTAGCTTGTTACAGGGCTACTGAGCTAAAGACTGCTTGCTTTAATATAGCAGAAGTTTCACATGTCAAAATCTCTTTACCTGCTGGTCAAAAACTTGATCTGCAGCATTTGTTTAGGTGTAGATGATGGGATAACTGTGGCTATCTTCTCTGTCTGGGTGCTGGAAAATCCCTGTACCAAGCCACAAGCCAGTGAGTGGTTCAGTATGTATGCCACTACAGTGTGGCTTGGAAAAACAGATACTTGACTGCAAGTGTAGTGTCAGTTTTGCACCATCTCAAGGGAAACCTTTTAGTACCTAGGAATGCACTTGCACAAGTGAATCAGTTTAAAAATATTCAACTTTTCCATGCTTGAGCTGTCAGTGAATTGGGGTGGCTTTGTGCTGGGTCTCCAAGTAGAGAAAAGCTGCAGCCTAGTAATGCCAGTTAATGTTTCTATGTAAACATGTTCTCACTCCAGCACCTGATCAGTCACCTTCTTGTCACCTTTGCCTCTTTTTAAATACTGTTACCTTTTCAGTACTGGATTCTTTGTTTGACCTGGGACTTTTTAAAGCTGGCTCTGGCTTCCAAGTGGAAACCCACGATTAAGAATCTGCAGGATTTTTTCTGTGAGCTCAATTTGTTTGAAAGAATATTTCATGGAGACCTATTGTACTCCCTTAGGGATTAATTGGTGGGGGGTAGGGGGTGTCTGTTTAGATTTACTCCCCTTATATCAGGGTAAATAATACCAAAATTCTTTCCATTAGCTTTCAGAGCATCAAGTGGGTTTGAGACATGTGACTTGCCTTACAGTTGATGTGGAACTGGATGTCTCCAGCCCTGTACAACTGAAATGACATCTTTGCATGGCTGACTACTTCCAGATCTGTGTAATGCTGTAGGATTGCTGGCTCCAGTAAGACACTGAGCTCTTTCTCACTAGAATTTCTTTTCCACAACCAGACATCCCCTTCTAGTTTGAATGTGCAAAGTGAAGTGTGAAAGCTGTTTGCAGGAAAGCTGGCTACTCACCTGTACTTTTCCCTCAAGTGGCAGTTGTGGTCTGTGCCAAGACAGTTATTAAAGGAAAGTTGTCCCATGACAATCTGGAGACTGAAACTAGTGGTAAAAGTATTTCTTTTTTCTTCTTTACTGTTTGTTCTGTCAATATTGTAGTGTCATTAATCCATCCTTAGGATTTTTATCATAGTGTCAGTGAAATTCTTTTTCTGTCACGCTTCCCTCATCAGCACTTTATTGCTTCAGCCTTGGTCTGTGTTCCAGGCACTTTAATTTATAGCTTAAGGGTGAAACAAGCTGCAAGACTTCAGTCTGGTAACAACAAACCAGGGGAACAAGCCTTCTGGATGCCCTGTCCCTGAACTTCAGTAGGTTGAGTAGGTAGGGTTTCATTTTAATAAAGCAATAATTAACTATTGTAGCAAAGGTGCATTGTCATATCAGGAAATTCCTTTCATTTGCCTTAGGCCAAACACCTTGGCCTGTGATCCACGATGAACTGTGGATATCTGCACATTCTCCTGGTTAGTAAATCTGGGCTTCTTTTTTTCTTCAAAGAGAAGATGAAACTAAGTAAAGCTACAGCAAGACTTGGCTGTGCTTGTGGCTGTTCCTTAAGAACTATTTTAGGGCATCAGTTAGCAAGGATATTCTTAGCTGATGGATATCTTGTCTCTGTGTTGTTATGCTCTTATTCATACTGCATCACTAAAGTATGTCATAAAAGACATTTCAGGTTTTTTGCTTAAGTAGTGTTCATGTAATATTCATTGGGTATGACTTAAATATCTTCTCGCTTCAGTAGAAGTGGAGTGTAAACAACACATGTACACATCAAATAGACATAGTATAAATTTAGGTGTTTAAGTCTCCCAAAATGAGGTGAACAACTGGGCAGTTCTCAAAGCAGTAGGAGCTGTAGCTTTGTCTAATCAAGTAGAGTTTTTTTCTTTAAACTTGGAGAGCCTTTCTGAGGAGTACTCCTTCCTGCCCCACAACCCAAGCCTTCATACTTCAGAAGTGTGAATGCTGTGGACTTTCTGAAGCTCTCAACTACAGAAGTACTGTGGGTCTCTGTCTTGCTCCTTTGCCCTGTTTTTGCACTTGAATCTAAAACTGTTCAACTCACTTGTGACTTGGCTGAGTCTGGCTTCTTTGGGGAAGGACAACTTTTGTTGTGGTTTTTTTGTGCCAGGTTTCTGGAGCTTGAGGTTCAGCTTAATAAGAGTGTAGGTGGAAGCAGTGTTTAAAAAAAAAAAAACAAACTGTTCTCTCCATCTCAACAAATTTGATGCTTCTTTCAAAGCAAGACTTGTAGTCAGACTTGCAGCAGTGACTTAAATGTCTTGGAAACTAGGAGAGAATTAAGCTGCAGTTCATGTTATCTAAAAACTTTTAAATTATGTATTTAATCTTGCTACTGACAATGATGGATAATTGATACCTAGTGACGCAATGGGACTTTGTCCAGTCCTAACCTGAAGTCCTCTTATCTCCCAAAATAAGGCAATACTAGTCTTGTTTTGTGGGCAGGTGGTTTTTATTTGCCCAGTGAACCCGGTCTTAAATGCAGTCTGAATTTTTCAGTCTTAGAGGTGAAGTCTTTCTCTTGTGGAAACACATGAGGCTGCTGAAGTGTGTACTTGTAGATCATTGCAGTGTGATCTGATAGAGCAGTTCAAGATTACAACATGGTGAGTCTGATGTGCTCTGCTTAGTTTCAAACTGGGATTAGAAAAATCATTAGGAGAGCTCTTCCATAGGTAGTCTCACTGTAAACACAGCTTCCCCATCACTGAATGTAAGTAGCACTTGAAAACGAACCCTGAGGACCCTCTCAATCAGACAGCAAGTTGCAGAACTATTACTCTTTGATGGTTAGGCTGGTCCAACCATCTCCTTTGCCATTTTTCTGGAGATATCTGAAAATGGTAAATAAGCAGCTCAGACTTGCTGTGACTGAACACAAGGAACTTCAGCTTCCACTGCAAGAGCTCTGCCAGCACTTTTAATTGTCCCCTTGTTAGCGTCTAAATCAGGGTGTTTTCGGGTGGGTCTGGCAGTGTTGTAGTTGCATTGTAAAGGCAAACACTTGAACTTCCCTGCTATCCTTTTCCTGAGTGTTTTTCTGCAGTTCCTGTTTCTGAAGATTTGGGTTACAAAAACAGGGCATTAAGTAAAAATGCTGGGAGCTATTAACTCCAGTACTGAATTTAGCCAAGCTACCTGTGTGTCATCTGTCCTGGGTCTGTCACAAGTTCCTAGACCACAGCCCTTTGACACGTGGTGCCTTGCCCTTTTCCTCCTCCTCCCTCGACATCAGCATATCTAGAGACTCCAGTAACAGCTCTGTCAGAGCTTCTGGGGCTTTGCTTTTTGGTAAATGAATTTTCAGACACTGTTACTGAGACATGCCGGTGATGCGCACTGTGCAATGAGTGCTGACTTAAAGGACCTTTTGTGGGCAGCCCACAACTGGCTACAGTCAATTTCAATGCTTAGAGTAACAATGTGTATAAGCAGTGGATCACTTTCAGCTCTCTGCTCCTCTAGCAGTAGGAATTGAGTCATAGAAGCACGGTTTGCTTTGCTTAATGTGTGACTTACCTTGCAATCCCAAAGTTTTTGTGCCTATTAACACTCCAGCAGCATAGCTGGAGGTAGATTGCTCAAGTGGCTACATCTCAAAGGACGGAGCAGAGAGTACCATCTTCAGGACTTAATTGCCAGTTTAGTCATCTGGATTGCTTCCAGGTTTTTCTGGAAATGCTGTGATTGTCCGGATCTTACTGAAATTCTTCAGTCTTTTTTTGTGAGACCAGAGGAGGCCTGAGCCTTTGTAAGTCATTTGTTGTAAAGAACATCTTGTTTCTGGCTTGAGTCATATTCCATGTGTCTGTATCCCTTATGTGGGTTGGTTCATTTGGGGAGGTGCTGGAGCCACAGTGACTCAAAGCAGTGTCTCTTTCATGGCTTCTAGGTGAAAAGCAAACAGCCCTTCTTGGTATGAAGACTTTGATTTTTCTCCAAGTTTAAAATGCCTCAGAGCAGCACCAGCCCAAGGGAGGGTACCCTGTTACTGTGCCCTCTTCTCACTGGGAGTGGGAGTGACACTGGCCTGGACTCCTTCAGCTGTTAGGGTAGCTTAGGCACAAGTGCCATCAATGAGTCAAAGCCAGCTTTCCATGCTGTGCTGGAAAGGTTTCTGGAGTTATCCTGAACATCTGTACAAGGTGGCACAAAGCCCCTTTGCTTTGGTCTGACTGACAGACTTCCTTGGTAATCAAAGTTCTTGCATGACCAGAGAGGAGATGCAGAATTTTCTTCTAGTATCTCCACTATAGTTCTGCTGAGATGTTGACCCTTCTCATTGTCCCTGCCAATTGGAAAGTCTTTAAAATAAAAAAAAAATAAAGCCAAATAAAACACATTTGTGTTTGATATAACCAAATCTTACTGCTTTGCCCAAGTCAACAACTTTCCAAATGGGTATATTGTCTTGTTGTTTTACATGACAGCTTGACTGTAATTCCCAGTGACAGATCTCTAGCCATTCTTGAGAAAGCATAACCTCTTTCTCTGAAAGTTCCTAGCCAAAAAGGTATGTAAAGAGTTTGGGAAGAGGAGACCTGTGCCCTTGTTTCTCTCATGCAGCTGTGTTAGAACAGGCAGAGTGACTTCCAGTGTTCTTGGTGAGCAGTTGACTATGAAAATATTTTCAATTTGGCAAAATTATGTTCTGTAACTATCTCTAAATGCTGCCCTGAAGAAGCATGTATACTGAGACACCCTCCCTGCTGCCATGTTCTGAGTCAGATTCTCTGGAGCTGAGAGCTGCAGGGGAGATGATTTGCAACTAGCAATGCAATTTTTCTATATCTGCTGATGTTTACCTTTAAAATTATATATAAATATATATAAAACTGTCTTTGATTTTTTCTTTAATTTTTGTTCTTGTGTGGTGTAAAATGAAAGTCATTGCAAAACAAAATGTAATTTTGTTATCTTTGATTCAGTGGGGTTTCTTTATTTAAAAATAAAGGACTTATTGAAGTCAGCGCTACATCTAGCAATTGTGTGTGAAGTTCTGTATGTTGGCAGAGGCTCTCAGTCTTCCCTGAGGCCCAGCTTGGGGAGCTGGCTGGGGGGAAGGTGATACAAGCACTCGTGGAGCTCAAGCCTTTCCTGCTTGCTTTTTGTCTTCTGGCCAAGGAGAAGTCTGATGCCACGGTGGTAGAGAATGGGTGTAGCATCAGCTTAAAAAAACACATGTGCCATGAAACTACTGAAAAAGAGTTATTTTTTGCCAGTGGAATAGAACATCTGTTATTTTTCCCTATGTGAGAGCACATGTATTTCCTAATCTTTTCAGCTGCTGGCAGAAGAAACACAAACCAGCATCTCTGGCCAGGACAGTGACATCTTTGAGCCTAGGGCATTCAAAAGCCCTGCCAAAAGCACTACTCACCTGACCCTAACACCTCACCAGTGTGTGGTTTATTATCTACAGCCCCAGGAGAGAGAGTTGTGGAGGGTAGCTGAGCTGGGTGCTCTGTGGGAGACAATGGGCTTCATCTTTAATTTATATTGGCCATTGTGAATTAGGTGTTAGATCCATTTCAACACTCCTTCCTGCCTTGGTCAGTCACTCAGCTTCCCACTTCTGCTGTGCCATTCCCCATCAAAGCAAGCTCCTGGCTGACAACTTGTCACAGGAATGGTGAGCAGTCATGGGCACCTCCCAAAAGCTGTGACTATCCCAGTCCAAATCCCAGAGGCAGCAGTGTGATACTCCTGTCTGTGTGGATGGATTTTTCCCCCCTTGTTCTGTTTCCACAAGCTGCAATTTCTGTGTCTTCCAGACAAGCTGTGCTGTTGTGTTTGCACTGGCCTGATGGTTGCAGGGCTGTCACGTGTGGTTTCCTTGGGATTGCTCCAGGTACAGAAAGGAGCCAAAGGTGGTGGAGAGGTGCCTTTTGCTCTCTCTGGATTCTTGCACAAGGTTGGCACAGCCTCAGGCTTTGGGACTTGCCATGCTCACCAAGTAGCTGAGGCTGGGGCAAACAGATCTAACCCCAGACAGGGCCTATGTCCTGTTTGGTTTGAGCCTGAACTAGTGCCCTGATGAATGTGGCTCTGGTCAGCACACTCCAGTTTGGCCGGCTTTGGGTGGGGGGCTGATCTGGCTGATGAAAAGGACCCATGTGGAGCTGGGACGAGGGACAGAACACACTGTGAGATCAGGCTCAGGGAGAAGGAACTTGTTCTTCTCTGAGCCCTGCTGCTGGCCAAGGAAGGAGGTGGTCTGGGAACAGGTGTCCAATTGACTTTTCGGAGGAGATGCCTAGTACATGAAGCACAACAGACTCTCTTGCCTGGGACAGCTACTTATGCCTCCCTCCTCCCCACCTGAGCAAGGTGTAATTAGTGTCAGGTGCAGCTTGTTTGCTGCACAGGTACAATCCTTTCCCCTCCATGGTGATTTTTGGTGGGGCTTCCCTAACTAAGCTCCCTTTCACAGTGCAGTGCTAGGGAAAACAGCTGTGCTGAGGCTTTTGAAGGATTTAGGAGGGTACATTCTGCTTGTCTTTCAATTGTTTTGTGATTGAAATCCATCTCCTAGTCTCAGTGGCTACTGCAGCTTCTGTCTCTGCCCAAGCAGGAATTAGGCAGAGACAGCTCCATCTGGGACCTTGGTTGGGTTTTTTGGGTTTTTTTTTGCATCTGTCTTCTCTTCCCTGGTGAGAGCAGATAACAAAGAACTAGGGGTCCTTTCCCAGGCAAGAAAGGGACTTGGTCTGGAATGCAGGGAGGATGGAGGTGGGCAGTTCCTTGGTTCCAGTGCCAAAGTGTAGTCAGTGATGAGGGGACAGGGGTCTCCTGCCAAACGCTGGCACTCCTGGTCTCCTGAGACCCAGCAATGCTGCCAGCCCCCAAAAAGTGGTGCCCTGTTCCTCACCATGAGGGACCACAGAGCTCTGCTGTTAAACTCTTTATTTCTCCTTCACTGTAGCCCTCCCTTCCCAGAGCAGACACTCTCCTGTCCTCCCCTGGCGGTTCCAGGAAATGCTGTGGGAGAGGCTGGTAAATGCTGTGGGAGAGGCTGGTGGCCTCCTTTCTCCACTGGCTCCGGAGAGAAGGATGCTGTGCCTGGGAGGGACAGCCTGCTGCCTAGTGTGGGGACAGGAGGGACAGGCTGGAGCAACGCGCCCTGAGCGCCTCAGCACGAGCAGTCACTGAACCAATGCTACAGGAGGGAGGTGGCTGGGGTTAGAGGGCCACCCCTGGTGCTGTGGTACAGGGGAGGGCAGCAGGCTCCTGCTTTAGAGAGCCGTGTCCTCGGACTCGATGCGGGGCCCAAAGAGCTTCTCTGCGGTTGCTTTGCCGTCGTACTTGGGCAGGTTGCCACCAAAGTCTGCTGGCAAGATGTCAGCATCAATCTCCTGGTAGAAGGATTCCAGCTCCTCACCGTGCACAAAGACCTGGAGGGAGGTGGCAGTGACCCTCAGGAGAGGAACAGGGCAGCTCTTCCCAACTGCTCCATTCACCCAAGGACATGCCTTTGCCTGCAGGTCCCTTTCCCACACTCACCCTCTCCAGCAGTTTACTCTTCAGGAATGGTTTGACCACGTTGTAGGTGGTGGTGAAGTACCAAGGCTGGTGGATGAAGTGAACAGCCTTGAACCGCGCTGGGAAGGAGTCCTAGGATGCCAAACCCAGACATAGATGGTTACAGATGGTGCTGTCCACCCAAATCTGAGCAGGCAGCAATGGATACACCAACTCCATGTCCCCTTCTCTGTTTGATGGCCCCTTTCTGTTCTGACCCAGAGGATCAACCATCCTGGCCTCAGGAGCACTAGGGAGCTGAAGAACCCCCCAGATAGCTCACTGCTCCCACTCCATGAAGGATCTTCCCTGGGAAGAGTGTCTGGCATTTGGCCCAAGGAAGAAATCCTGGAGTGCCTGTGAGTCTCCATCAGCCTGGACCAGGCTGGGCTGAGAGGCTCATGGGGAAAGCGTGCCCATGGATGCTGCAAGGAGTGGTAGTACTGCTTCTGGTCAGGCATTTGAGAAGGCAGGGAGATGGGGTGGGAAAAATTTTGCAGGATTAAGCCAATTAGTTGGCAAGGCAGGGAGAGGGTGATGGGAACAGCCTCTCCTTGGTGCTTTCTCATTATTCCAGTATGGTGACAATCCCAAACCCTGCTAGCCCTGCCACTTTCTTTCTCTGAGCTCCCTGCTTCCCCAGAGTCCCCTCTGCCACTGCTGGGTGCAGACTTTGCCACCTCACCTGCAGCATGTCTACCATCTTCTTGAGCTCAGAGGGTTTGATCCCTGATGCCTGCTGCATGGTGAAGCCCTTGAAGTTCTCAATGATGCAGAACCCATTGATCTGGGTCTCTTCATTCTCCAGCAGCTTCTCCAAGATAATACAATAGGCACGAAGAATCTAATTGAGAGGAGACACACAGGGTCTTGTATGAGGTCTCACCTCCCATAGGCCCTAGGGGGTACCCAGGAAGTGTCCCATGGAGTGTTATCCAGGGTCTGTCGGACTCCAGCCTGCTTGTCACAGCCAGCCTTCAGATTTCAGAGCAGGGAGGGGGTGACCACATTCTCTTTTCACTTCATGAGCATCAGATCTGGATCAGTGATACATTGAGACCAGATTCAGAGCTGAGCAGAAAAGGAAACTGGGAGAAGCTGTGAGCTACATGCCTGGAGACCTCTTTGCCAAGAAACCCTTTCCATGCCCTTTGCCATAGTTTCCTCCTCTGCCCTTGATTTAATGGTGTGGTGCCTTTCTTTAGCCCATGTTACATGGGACCCTGAATTTGGTATGCACCTTGCACTGCATCCTTTGGGGTGGACCATGCTCTCCCAGGTTCCCTGGAAGTATAAATTCAAAGGGCTACAGATTTGCTTCCACCTGTATGGCTGGACAGATGCATTTGTGTATAAGGATGCTGTGCTCAGAGGTGCTGAGCGGGACAAGCCCAAAAGCAGGACCACTCTGCTGTGGGAGCAGCCTCTGAGTTGGGCTCACCTCATCAAAGGTGATCTCCTCATAATCCCAGTTCTCAATGTTGAAGAGCATCACCACCCGCCCATACTTGTCCCTGCTGGCCAGGATGCCGGGGTAGCCAGCCTCGATGGTGCTGCGCACGGCCTCGGCGCTCAGGTTGTCAAAGAGCTCGGGGTACTGCTGGCGGAAGTTCACGTAGCCTGGAGAGAGGCAAAAATTGGGAAAACTGGCTGTTCACCCGGCCTCGGAAAGCTGGGGGAGCTGCCAGAAATGGGATGGGCTGGTGATGGTGAGATGTCAGTGCTGAGCCCAAGAACTGTGGAAAGCTCCGCCTGCGTCCCACATGTCTCCTCCAGCAAAAGGGGAAGAAGCTCAGCAGCACACGAGCCCCAGCATGCTTGGTGTTATTCTTCCCCTTGCCAGGAGCTTCCCACACCTGTTTTCTCTCCAACACCTCAACAAGTAGATAAAGTAATTTCGCCCCTCATTTCCCTTCTCCCCTTCCTCCCTGTTTGGGTGAAAACCCCAATCTACTCTCTCTTGGCACCCTGCAGGCACAAAATAAGGAATTTCATACTGGGAAAATGCAAGCAAACAAAACAGCTCGTCTGAGAGCCAGCACTGATAATTACAACTCATTATCCCCTAAGCTGTCACAAAGAAGAGCAGAGCTGGAGCCAGGCAGGTTCCAGTCAGCAGCCACTGTCTGAGCTGCCTTTCTGCTCCCCCTCCATCCCTATGGGTCACTCTCAGTGTGAGAAGAGGGTGCCACAAGCACCCCAACCTGTCCCCAGACCCAGAGGTGCCCCAGGGGCACAGAGCCCCCCAGGCACTGTGCACAGAAGCATCAGGAGGGTGCAGAAGTGGCTCCTTACAGGGGTACAGAGCGGGGAGTGTAGGGCATGTATAGGGCATGGGAGTCTCAAGCGGAAGCAGCCCAAGCCAGCTGGGTTTGCTGCACGAATGAAACCATTACCATGTGTGAGGGGTTTTTCCATTTTGTTTAGGCAAATATGCAAGGAATAGGACTGTCCTGGTGCTGCAGGATGCCTGGTGTCGCCCTCATTTATTTCCTTCCCCATCCCAACTCTTTCCAAGCCCCTCAACCATGACTTTTTCTATTTATCCCCTCTCTTCATTCCCTTCCCATGTCAGGGTCCTGGTCTGCCAGTACAGCCCAGTCTGGGCTAGGAGGCAGCAGCACAGGACTGAGAGCTGCTGGGGGATGTGTACCCTCATCCTCATCCATCGTCACAGCCCAGGACTCCTCCCCACCTTTCAGCAGGTCATAGGCTCTGTGCACATCGAACTTGCGAGCACGGATGAAGCGGAGCAAGAAAGAGTCATCCTTCTCCTGCACCTTCTCAGCCACCTTCTGGCAAACGTCCTCGCCGCCCGCCCGCTCCTGCACCAGCTCCCGCAGCGCCTTCACCGCCACCTCCCTCTTCTCCTCTGTCTCGTTCAGCTCATCCTTTGCCTGGGGGAGCAGAGAGGGGACCCAGTGATGCCATGCACACATTCTAAAACACCCCGGGGGTTGTGGTGGCACCCAAAAACTGGGGGAGGACAGTGAAAATCCTTGTGGCATCCCGGCATACAAAGGGCAGGGTCACTCAGGTCCCCAGCTTGAAGATATTTTGCTAAGTGCATGCTCCCAATGCAAGAGACAGTCAAGGGTCTCCTCTGGCCCCTGAGGAGCAGGAGCTTTGGGCTGCACCTGTCCCCTGTTCCCCAGGGCCACCTCACCTTCTGCAGGGTGTGTGGGGGGATCTTCTCGCACCTCCCAAAGACGGGGCCGTGGTCCTTGGTGGTGAGGCGCTCCAGCTTGGTGCGCAGGGCCTGCTCCTCCTCCGACACGATCCGAAATGTGCCAGTCTGGAGGGGGGGGGGGAGAGGATGTGGGGGCTCCCCAGACAGTCCCCCAGCTCCCTGCCCCACTGCAAGTCTCCTTGGGAGCTATGGGGAAGGGGAGCAGCCCCACACATGCACCCAAGGGGGTGCAGTGGGACAGGGATGGATCGTGTGCTGCTTGGACTTGGGTGCACTGTGTGCATCCCATCCCAGCACCGCAAGGAGGGCCGGGTCAGAGCCCAGAGGATGGGACAGCGTGGGGACAGTACTCACAACTGCAGACATGTTGTCCTCTGTCTTCTGTCGGCAGCAGGACACTGGCAGAGGGAAGGAGAAATCAGCATGGATCCAAATGGTCTCCACAGCCTCCCTTATGCCCAATTCCCTGCCCATCTTCCACAGATGGGGGCAGGAGAGGGTGTCCAGAGGACACCCTGAACCCTCTTCAGCTCCATCACCTACTGCCTGCATCTCTGCCTGCTCAAGGAGGCTGAGCAGCCTGGAGAAACACCAGGGATGTTCGCAAAAGCAGGTCAAAAATCTGTATATTGACCATCCTTTCATATGTTTTTCTCATTCTGCCTTTCCTCTTTGGGCTGGGAGCATCTCAGCCTGTGCTCACTCAGCACTGTTCTGTCTGAGACCACCTTCACATGGGCAGAGTGTCCAACTTTGGCCAGGCAGCCAGCTCATCCTTTCATTTCTACTACCAAAAGAAAAAGTATTACCAAAATAAATACATATCCCTGAAGTATTTCTCAAGCTCTCAAGTCTCACTTCTCCACCAACTGCAAGGTGGGACTATAAACCTCTCAGCATCTTTCCAGCACAGTCTGGGTGAAACACCTTGCTCCCGTCCATGAGGAGGAGGGCTGCCTTCATCCTGCCTCCAGCATCTACCCTTGCCTGGCTGTAGCAACAGCTCCGAGCCCAGGCTGTGTCCGAGCCCAGACTGTGTGAGGGATGCTTGGCTCCAGCTCAACCATTTCCCAGGGGCATCCTCTTGCCCTCCACCTCCTGAGAAAGGGATAGGCATCCCCTTGTTCCAGGCACTAAAACCAATTCAAGCTCTGGAGGTGCCAGATTGAGTGAGGGCTGGATGATGGTCTTCAATGCAGTTCTTTCAGTTGAAAAATGTCCTGGATACTCACCAGGAAGAGGAAAAGCTGGACTGTCCTCGGAAGGTCAGCGCACAGAGCTGAGATGGATGCAGGGATGGTGAGCCTGGAGTGGAGCAGCAAGAAAGCCGGGAGAAAGCTTTGTAGAGTCACCGGGTTGGGATTAGACCGTCACAAGGCATCAACTCACTGCAGCTTTGTAATTAAGTCAGCCCAGTCCAGGAAAGAAACCCCATTAAAACATTACAAAAGGCAGCTGAGGAGAGGGAAGGAGGGAGCTGGGGCTCCACCGCCAGCCGGAGCGTGCGTGGAGAGGCGGGCTGGATGCCGGACCCGATTAACAAAGTATAAAAGCTCCTTGTTGTGTAACTCGCTCATTAGCACGGGGCAGGGGCAGAGGCAGGTGGTGGGCAGCCTGCCATCCCGGCCTGCTCCCCAGGGTGAGCAGGACAGGTCTCTTCCCCAGCTTCTGCCCCAAAAACCCTGGCAAAGTCCTGCTGTGAATTTGGACGTGTGGGCAGGGTCCGGCTGTGGGGATGGGTCTGTGGCAGAGGGTGCTCCTGGGGCTCTACAATTCCTCCCATCTGAGGCCTCCCAAACCAGCATCCATACAAGGCCCCTTTCAGCTTTAAAAAAAATAAAAAAAGGGTACAGGCAAAATTTCTACAATGCCCTCAAGTGATGATTAAATGTTCAGAGATCTGGGAACTGGAACCCATTCCACCCCTGGGAAGATGCCACAGACCCATAAGGGAGGGGAACCCTGGGATGTGGGAGAAACAAAGGTGAGTCCGCATGTGGGTGGAGCAAGATGGTCTTTGGGTCAAGGGTTGTGGGAGCTGGGTGAAGATGTGGTGAGGATGGAGCTGTGCTCAAGCCCAGGAGAGGAGCTTGGCCAGGCTCTTACCACAATGGGGATTTCGGGGAGGTGGCAGGGCCGGGCTAAGCACCAGAGCAGGGCTGAAGGGGCTTACACAAGGCATGTTTTGTAATGCCTCTGGGATTTAAGGATTTGGTTTCCACACAGGGCTGTCCTGCGAGCGGAGCTGAGACCCTGATGTGAGGGAGGGAGGAGGAGGAAGGCACGAGACTCCAGATGAAAGGTGGGGGTGCTGCTGAGGGAAAATTCGGACCTGTGCCAAAACCCTGAGCTATGCTGCTGTGGCCAGAGGCACTGTGCACTGCTCTTCAGAGGAGACCCCCAACCTTTCCATCCCCATTCCCCACCAGCCCTGGTGCAAGGCTTAGCTCCCTCCTACAGCTCATTGGACCTTTGTGTGCAGCTCAGTGCAAGATATTGCATAAAACAGGGGTACATCATCAGCATGGGGTTTCCCAAATAGACCCAATAATGCCCTACTGGGGTGCCAGAGAGAACCTGTGATCCCTGGGCCACCTGTGCATCCTGGCCAGCATGGTCATCACAGGTGCAATAGTTTTGCAGACACATGTACAACCCCTGGCACCACGAAGTGAGTGTCTTGTCCTGGGTAAATGGGTCTCAAGGGGGACCCACCCTGATGTACTGTGACAGATCCCTAACTGCATCTCTCTATCAGGTCTGGTCATCCCTGTCCCCACAGCCCCACATCAAACCCGTTCCCCTTGCTCAGCAGCATCAACTCCTGCTCCATGTGAGCACGGGGCTTGCCAAAGCTCCCACGCTGTGCTGGCACCGGATCCTTTGGCCAAATCCCGCTGCTTAAAGGCAGGCTACACCTCCTGGTACGCTAAAGGCCACCCCTCATGTCCCCTGGAATTAAAGGGTTTACTCAAATGTATCTGAACCCCACGTGAATGGCACTCGCTGCTGGCGCAGGGTGCCCTGAATGGGCACTTTGTGCCAAATGTTATATGTAATAAATACATATTCTGGTATTGGTTTTTTGCAAATATTAGGGTGGATACTATATGGTGTTGAAATGTTTTTTAAGACAGAGTTCTCTTTAGGAGTAACATAGGCTGATAAATGTCTTTGTAGTAAGTGAACTACCTGCTTGTTTGGACAACATCCAGTGAAGACACCTGCTACTGATATATCAGCTACCAGCACCGACCATCTGTAGAAATTGAAGACCACAGCCCAAATTAAGACTAATAAGAAAAATAAATTAAAACCACAGCCAAGAAACACGGATGCTCTAAGAAGACGGACTCAAGGAGTGGCCATGTAAAACAGTTCCTGGAGTATGGAAAACAGTTTATAGAAATGTTTGAAAATGTGTGATAGGCCTATGTATATGCAATGGCTGATGAATTTAAGGGGGTGTCTCCAAAACGGCGTGTGCTCTTGGCTGAATGCCAAACACCCGGCCGTATAACCTTTTGCTTTATTGTTTGTCTCTTATTGTCTTTTATTAAATCTTTTAAAATCCACCAGAAAAGCGAACCTCGTTTTCCACACCCAGTACCCCCGGCTGCCCACCCCACGTGCCCGTCCCCCACTCCATTCACTTTTTTATTGTGCACCGGCACAGGCTGCCCAGAGATGCCGCGGAGTTTCCCTCACTGGAGATATTCCAGAACCATGGGGCTGCAATTCTGTGCCGTGCGCTCTAGGACGACCCTGCCTGAATCGGGACCAGGACCGGGTGCCGCAGCGCGGTCAGTTCCAGCCCGACCCGGTCCATAATTCCGTGATTCAGAGGCTGCCCGCCCTCCGCGGGACTCGAACCCACGGCCCCGGGAAGCGCGCGCCGGGGGCGGGAGCTGTTTCCCGGGTGACGCGCGGGCACTTCCGGGCGGGAATTTCGGGGTTCGGAGCCGCGGCCCGGTGGTCACGGGCGGCCCCGCGGCCCCATGGCGCAGCGCATCCTGTCGCTGGCGGCCGAGGAGGGCCCCGAGCGGCTGCAGGAGGCCCTGCAGAGCCTGGCGGAGGGCGAGGTGCGCGGGGCCCGCGGGCCGGGCGGGGATGCGCCGCCGGGGCTGCTCCGCGGGCGGCTCACAGCGTCCCCTTCTCTTGCAGCTGGGTGACATGGTGACCAGGCAGGCCCTGAAGGGCAGGGAGACGGCGGCTCTGCTGAGAGGGATCTTCAAAGGTGGGTGATGCGTGAGCTGCGCTCGTGGGGTGCCGCCCGTGCTCAGCAGCACAGCGAAGTGTCACTTTTGGTAAAATCCCGCTCGTCGGGGCTGGCACAGGGAAACACGACATCCATAAATACGTGCGGGGAGATAGCAAACTGGACTAGACTTGTGATGAGCCCGTGGTAAGTGCGATTTACTGTTGAGAGCCCTTAGGTACCTTGCAGTAGGACTGAGCTGGTCAGATGACAGCTCATTGCCAAGCTGGTTCTTCTCAAAATTTTGACACTTCGTGATCCCTGGCAGCAGGCTGAGTGAACCACAGGATGTGATAACAGGGTGGCCGACTAATTTATCCAAGTATCTAATTTCCTGTTCTCCGGGATTTTTTTATTTATTTTGTCAGATAGGTAAAATAGGAAGTTGCAGCCAGGTGACAGTTTATCCTGGCTGATTTCCTGTAGTTTAGCAACATGTTGTTACTTGCATAACTTTTTCCCCATTTTTTCTCCCTCTATTTGCTTGCTATAAGGCTCCCCCTGTTCCCAGAGAAGCGGTGTTCTCAGGAGACTTCTGGTTTACAAGCACTGTGTCCCACTAGTGGAGTCAGGGGACCTACACTTGGGCAAGGTGTCTGAAATCATAGGACTGCTGATGCTGGAGGTAAAGCTCCTTTGGGCTGGCTTTCCTGGGCTCTGCTGGGTATAACTTACTATGTAAACTGAGATACTTCACTGAGCCACTGAGGAAAATTAGTTGTATCCTTTCCATGGATCTTCCCTAGACTAAGTTAGCTGGCTCTGTGTGTGAATTTGATTATCTTTAGATGCTTAGTCTTAGGCTCAAAACTCTAAACCTATAATCACATTTAACAATCTGTTCTGTAAGAAAACAGTGCATAACAGAAATCTCAGGGCTGAATTTTCCTTTAAAGGGAGCATTTCCCTGTAAGAAATTCTGTCTTCTGCTGGGTTTTGGTGACAGTTTGGGTGTATATGTGGCATTCCGTGTGCTGCCTCAGGCTCTCTCCTGTTGTCTGTTCTCTCAGGCCCGCCAGCTTCCAGGCCATGCATTAGCAGAGCTTGCCAACTTGTTTGTGGATGTTATTAAAGGGGGCAGCCTGACCAACGGGAAATCCTTGGAGCTGTTTTCCACTGTTCTCACAGCACTGGCCAGTTCAAAGGAGAACCTGGCTTATGGGAAAGGTAACCCCTATCAGCTCCTTTTCTGCAGCTTGTCCTCCCTTCCTCTGGAATCAACTCTAAGACTTTTGCTTTTTCAGGTGAACTGAATGGAGAAGAGTTTAAGAGACAGCTTATAAATACCCTCTGCTCCAGCAAGTACGTATGTCTGGCAGGTCTTGGTTATGTGGCAAAACATTGTGTTTCACATTGTGCTTGGAAAAAGACATCAGCGTGAGCTGTGTGTCCTGTCATCCTTGAATCTGTGCCCTCTGCGACAGTTCTTCTCTAGCTGGGAAGGCAAGGGAGCACCCTGTTCCCAGATCTTGTCAGACTGTTGCATGAACTGGTAACAAAAAGTGCTTGTTTTTGTTCCTTTTCTGGTATTTGTTATTGAAGGAGCTGGGGCAGTTCAGAGCTATGGAAATATGGGTGGTTATATTGGCGTTGATGATTTCTGGTGGAAATCTGGCTTCTCGTTTTAGGATCAGAATGTAAAAGGGAAATGGTGACATTGAATAATTGTGTAGGAGGGAAGAGCTGAATGATAATCCGGCTTGCTCTCAATCTTCCAACGATCTTCTTTGTTTTACCAGGTGGGATCCTCGGTCTGTAATACATCTTGCCAACATGTTCAGGTAATTCTTTTTCTCTTCAACATCGACTTGTGCTGTGGTCATGTCTGTGTCCTATTTCACAATCAGTTTGGGGCAAATACAAATAGGAGGTCTGACCATACCAGGCAAAGCACCGTGGATGGTTGGTCAATGAGCATCCACACCAGATCCATTTGGATGCAAAACACATCTAGGCATGGCATCAAGGTTTTTATTCCATGTGTGAGTGAGCCTTGGCAAATACACAATATATTTATGAAAAAAATCTTTGATTCAACAGGGATATTCCATTATCAGGAGAGGAGCTGCAGTTTGTGGTGGAAAAGATCCTGAGGATGTTCTCCAGATTAGACCTGCAGGAAATTCCCCCCCTGGTCTATCAGCTGCTGCTGCTTTCTGCAAAGGTAAAAGCTCACAGGAGCTGAATTCCCCCAGGTTTATTCCATCAGAAAAAAAATGTCTGGAGTAATCTATAGTCTGGATTGTGGCGGGGATTCAGATTGGTCCCAAACCATGCTGTAGGTTTTGTTTCTTCTAACTCCCTCTAGCCTGAAGAAGCTGACTGCTCAAAGAAAGATGGGATCTTGGTCTTCCTTGTGGGAAAAGAAGCAAACCTTTGGGAAATAAGGGATGAGCACAGACCCAGCAGATAGCAGAGAGGATTGTTTTTTCTCAGTGTGGTTTTGCTCACTCTCTGTGATCTACATGCTACAACAATAGCTCATGCACTATGATTGTCTACTGGGCTGTAGTCTGACTTGTACTGGGAATGTGTCATCTCCTGTGCTTTTCTCCAGAGCAGAGACTGCCAGGGACATCTCTGCCCTTTGACAGGGTGATCTGGCTCTTTTCCTTGCTTCATTTGTGACCAAGTCAATGCCAAAATGATCCAAAGACAAATTATATGTGCGTTATAGAGGGTCAGTAGGGTCCACTGCCAAAATGTATTGTTACATTTAAGGTTAGGAGTTTGAAAGCCTTCCCAATTGATTAAAACATAAAGGATCCTTTCTAATTAATAACAACTTAAAAAAAAAAAAAGGACAATCAGAACACCCCAGAGCTTGAGCTTCTTCCAGCTATTCAATAATGCAGTCAAAAGAAATAAGTGCAGTCAAAAGAAATATGAAAACTGGAAATCTGGAAATGAGCCATACAGGAGTACTCACCTGCCTTAGCAATTTATGGAGGGAAATGAAGGATACCCTGAGATTTGTGGTAGGTGAGGGAACTGAGTATTGTTCCCTGGGATACTGCAGGCCCTGCAGTGGCTTAATGTAATGTCCTGCCTTGCAGGGCAGTAAGAAGACTGTTCTGGAAGGAATCATCAGTTTTTTCAATCAGCTGGATAAGAAACAGAAGGAAGAACAGAGGGTTCCACAGTAAGTTCTTGCTCTGTCACGCCCTTTCTTTATTGCCTGGATACTTGTAGCCACACTGGTCCTGCCCAGGGCTCCTTGAATTTGAACAGTTAAACTTTGTATAAGAACATCTTTCTTGATCCATAAGGAATGATTTCTGGCTTTGGATGGCTTGTTGTTTTCTGGTAAAACTTACAGGTCAGTGGACCTTGAGGTGGCCACAATGCCCCTGGATCAGCTCCGCCACGTGGAAGGCACTGTTATTCTCCACATTGTTTCTGTCATCAACCTGGACCAGGATCTGGGAGAGGAGCTAATTAGACATCTGAAGGTATGGCAAAGATGGAGCAGCCACTGTTCTTGAAGATACTGAAGCAGAGTTTAAAAACTTAGTTTATTATCTGGACAAGGGATTTAATAATTTTTATGATTGCAGTCATGTTCTCTTTAGTGAGGGCTGTGATATGTTTGAAGAGACTTGTGCCTGATGGCTTCCTGAATTCCCAGGGTGTTTCAGTTGAACATAACAAGTTTTCTCACTGCTCTTTGCTGTTTCCTAGGCTGAGCAACAGAAGGACCCTGGTAGAGCCCTGTGTCCCTTCAGCGTGGCTCTTCTGCTATCAGTTGCTGTAAAACACAGACTGCAAGAGCAGGTATGTGCTTGATAAGCTTGAGAACTTCCATGGGGATGCACTCTGCAGTCCCTGTAAAGGAAAGGAAGCATGGTTAAGTCAGAGTCCCATCAGAATTGAGCTTAAAATGGTTTCAGGAGGCTCATGGGTAGGCAGTTAGATCACTGGTATGCTGTACTTTACTATACACTGTAAAAGACCTCTGAGCAATATCACAATTTTCCAGAGTAGTGATTCCTGTGGGTTGGTATTGTAGGATGAGAAGAAAAGCAGTCTTATTTTTCTAATGTTTTGGCTCTGTGGTGGCCACATGAAGAGCATCTGGCAGCAAGTCACCCTCCTCGAGGCACTTAATGAGACTGGTGTATTTGTCCTGACAAAGAAATGAGTTAAGATTTTTGGCAGGCTGTAGTGGAACTTGTATCTGGCTGGTGCTCTTACTGGAACATACCCAAGACTATACAGGTCCCATTTCAAAGATCATTTCCTCACACTTAATGATTTTATGTTCCAGATATTTGATTTCTTGAAAACATCAATCACAAGAAGCTGCAAGGACCTGCAGTTCCTTCAGGCTTCCAAGTTTCTGCAGGATTTGTTTCCTCAACAATATGATATAACTGCTGTCATTCTGGAAGTGGTGAAAAATAGGTGAGTTGCTGCCATGTGCTGCAGAACATTCAATGGGCTTTAGGCGTGGGGAGAGTTTCAGCTTTGTTAAAACGCTCTGGGATGCTAAATACTTCTGACCATGTGCCGGCAGGGATCAGTGTCAAAATCCAAGGGTTTTATCCCAGTTTTATATTAGCGAATTAAAAAAAAAAAACCAAAAAAAACCACATGCGGCTGTATAAATCTGTTCATTCTACCTCAGATCTCAGGATCTGGTGGTACAAAGGACTAAACTGATCAGGGCCTAATCTGCAGTGTTGAGTCATGCTGCTGGCTGTAGTTTGTGTTCTGATCAAGGGATGAGGAATAGGTTTCACCATTTAAGCTGGTTCACTGGTTAGTCCTTTAAACATCCTGTGGGATAGCTCTGGTCTGTCACCAGTTGTCCTTTAGTTTGATGGGAGGCATTCCTCTTCTCTTTTTCTCCAACTTGGAGATCTTGACATCAGTAGGGTACTCGTGCATCCCAACTGTAGCCTGCTGTTATGTTGAAGTCAGACCTGAGGGCATGTCATTCCCAACAGTGAGGAAACCTTTGGGCTAGAAAGGAATTCTGATGGAGAACCAGGACTGCAGAGGTGTGCTGAGCACCTGCCCCTCAGCCTAAGGACAGTCACAGGGTTGTGAGGGCTGTCATCTTCCCTGCTGTCATCAAGTATCTCTCACTGCTGCTTTGGACCCTGCAATGACTGCAGAAGATTTTACCTCTGCTCTAAATCTAAACTTTCCTATGACTGAGTTGTTTCTTTCCTCATCTCTTTAATATTTTCCTCAGTGCATTTGGTTGGGACCATGTTACTCAGGGCCTGGTGGATCTTGGCTTCAGCCTAATGGAGTCCTATGAACCAAAAAAGCCCTTTGGAGGAAAAGCTTCTGATAACAGTTATGGCCTTTCAAAAATGCCAGCCCAGCAGGCTTGCAGACTGGGATCAAGTATCTTACTGGAAACGTTTAAGGTAGTGTATCTTTCGGAGAGGGCTTATTTTTGGTAGAACAACTCTGTTTTTATTCTCTCTTGGTAAATGGTGTCAAAACCTTGCCTGCTATATCCATTGTGAGTGTTTTGCGAACAGTACTAGATTTTGGCTCCTGTTTGCCCCTTTCCAGCTGGAAGAGGCCATCCTCAGGAAGATCTAATTCTAATCTGTTCCTGCTATCATGATACTTGTGTAATCCCTATTACAGTTTCCAAGAAACTGCAGAGGTAGAGAAGGTAGAGAAATTCAGAGGTACAAATAAAATCTGGCAAGGTGGGGTTGAAACTCGTTCATCTTCACCAAATTGGTAAATTTTCATCCCATAGACTACTGGAACCATTATGTTCTGAGTGTACAGTGTATGCTGGTTCTGATTGTCCTTGGATGAAATCTGAATCAATCTGTGTGGATTTAGCTGAAAGGGGACTTCTGGTGGCCATCCTTGCTTACCTGTCAGATCTGGGTTTTCTTTGTACTGTACAATGCCTGTGCTCTGAAGTACAGAAATATCTTAAAGGTTTTGATTTTTATTTATTGTTCTTCCTCATTCAGGTTCATGAGCCCATCAGAAGTGATATTCTTGAGCAGGTCCTGAACAGAGTCCTCACAAAAGCAGCATCTCCTGTCAGCCACTTCATAGGTAACAGAAAAGAGAGAGAAATGTGCTCTGCTCTATTGGCAGTCACAATATAGCTCCTCAGAACACATTATAGAATCACAGAATTGGGTTTGGGTTGGACGAGACCTTTGAAGGTCATCTAGTCCACTGCCTTGTAATGAGCATGGAAATCTTCACCAGACCAGGTTGCTCAGAGCCTCATCCAACCTGACCTTGAATGTTTCCAGGGATGGGGCATCCACCACCTCTCTGGGCAGCTTGTGCCAATGTTTCACCACCCTCACTATAAAAAATTTCTACTTTATATTCACTCTGAATCTACCTTCTTTTAGTTTAAAACTATTAGCCCTATTCTTATCACAGCAGCTACTGATAAAAAGTCTGTCCTCATCTTATAAACCCCATTTGAGTACCAAAAGGCTACAACATGGTCTTCCCAAAGTCTCCTTCTCCAGGCTGACTGATCCCAACTCTCTCAGCCCATCTCAATAGCACAGGTGCTCCAGCCCTCTGAGCATTTTGTGCCTGCTCCAACAGGTCTCTGTCCTGCTTGTGCTGAGGACCCCAGAGCTGGACACAGTACTCTAAAGTACTCCAAAGTCCACTCTCACCAGAGTGGAGTAGAGGGGGAGAATTCCTTCCCTCAGCCTGCTGGCCAAGCTACTTTTGACGCAGCCAGGCATGTGATTTGGTTTCTGAAGCATCTGCTGAAGTCACCTGAAGCCAAGAAAATTAGTTGTTCTTTCTCCTCTGACTGAGGTTTTTGCCTTGTATTCATCACAGGTGAATAGTATGTTTTCAGGCAGTTGCCATGGAACAGCTGGCACACAGGAAGTCAGAATCATCAGTCAGTTGCCTGTTCCATGTTCCCAGCCTTGCCTTCTCCTCGTCCTTGGGCTTGGGAGCCACTGGGGCTGCTGGGATGTCAGTGCTGCAGCCTCTTCCCTTGCATCTCAGTGCCCTCTGGTGGGGTGAGGCCCTTCAGCTGGTCTGGGAGCATTTTTAATGCTTGGTGCCTGCAGTAGACTCAATTTGTCGATGCTCATTTTATCATGACCTCTGTCATGGAAGGTCTTTGATTAGTCTGTAATTGTTAGCTCTACAGACATCTTCTGCTCAGGCTTTTCTGGCCCCTTGGTATCAGCTGTTCTTTTTGCCCTTTTATTTTTCAGACTTGCTGTCCAGTATTGTTGTGTCGGCTCCTCTCGTGCTTCAGACTTCATCCTCCAAAGTCACAGAGACCTTTGACAATTTGTCCTTTCTGCCCATTGACACAGTGCAAGGCCTCCTCCGTGCAGTACAGGTAAAGCTTTGCATTTCTCCATGCATCTCCTTGCTAGTTCAGTTCCAGTGAGAGCTCTGGGCCACAATTATATGCATGATCTGATAACCCTCCTCATGAAATAAGCCTTCGTTCTCTGCTGTGGGTTGTCCGGTGTAGCATGCAACTGTTCTTCAAGCATGGATTTGCATGTGCCCTCTAGCAAAAAGCATATGGTGTGGTCTGGCATGGGACCAAAACTGGTCTGTGCTGTCCTTTCGTCTGGAAGATGCCCAGATGCTGTACCCTGTAGAAAACTAAGTCTACAGTGTTTAGCTGAACAGCTGTAGCTGTCATGTTGATTTTTCTCCTTCCAAGCTCCATGTCAGTATTCCTCTTTGCCTGGGCTTAGATATTGCCCTGGTTTTAACTTACCTGCTTTGTCCAACCTGTTATTTTCCTAAACCCTTGCACTGTGTCCTTACTAACCTGCTTAAGGTGTCTCACTGCCACAGCTCTATGGGTTTTCTTGTCTATTTTTAAATGTTTTGGTCTTCCTACTGTACTGATGACAGTACTGGAAATGCAGGGCCAGATGGGCCTGAGGAAGATGAGCTCATATGCCCCAAGGGCTTGGCATGCCTTAGTGCTTTTCTCTCCAAAGGTTATTTTCCTTTCCAGCCTCTGCTCAAAGTCAGCATGTCAGTGAGGGACTCCCTGATACTTGTTCTCCAAAAAGCCATCTTTTCCAGGTAAGCTGAGGAGGGGATTCTTTGAAAAAATTTCTACAACTCATTTATGGTTTTGGAGCAGAAGTATTTTTTATTTTGGTTAAGTATCTTCTTACAGTGTTCTTCCCATAACTAGATAGTGTCCTGTCACTTTAGCCTGGAATTGCGGCACAGTCACAGCTCCACTGAACAGAGACACAAATCCCAACCCCCATCTTGAATGAATGGGCTTTGCCAGTTCAGAAAGCTGTTGGGAACTCCAAATACATAGGCAAAATCAAAACCAATTCCAACATGTGTCTAGCACAGCTGAATACATCCAGGGAGGGTCTGGAAGGAACCACTGACCAGAATGCTGAGCTGCCATGTTCCCTCTGATCCCTTACAAGGTCTTGTCTTGGTCATGCTTTGAGCAAAGCATCCTGCTGTGATTGTAGCCTGGATTTCGTTGGCCAGTGGCTGCCTGGCTATGAATATAGAATTCAAAATTTAGGATTATTTTTCAAAGCGAGGACTTGGTCTTGGGAAAGACTTGACATTTCTGTGAGCAAAGCAAAACACTAGGTTTTTATGAGGAATTTTCCAACTCTGAGTCTGTTACACTTTGCAGCTTTCAAGGGATATTTAATGCTTGGGTCTTGGCCTGGGTTCTCCCTGAGTGCGAGCATTGTACAGACAGAAAGGAGATTGAATACTGTGAGAGTGTAGAGCAGGAGAGTTTCCAGCAAACTGCCCAGCTCTTGACTGTTTGGGACTGTACTGCCCTTTTGGGAAATACAGTTGTCCAGGGCCCAGCCACCCTGTATTTGTGGGTTTTTTTTCATTGCTGTGTTGGTATTTTATATGCTTCTGAGTTTCTTGCTTTCCATGTTTCCTTACATAACCCTCTTTCCTGTCCCAATTCCCAGGCAGCTCGATGCTCGTAAAGCTGCAGTCGCTGGCTTTTTGCTCCTGTTAAGAAATTTTAAGGTTCTGGGCAGCTTGTCCTCCTCCCAGTGCAGCCAAGCCATTGGTGCCACTCAGGTAAGTGTTATTCTGCAGTCCCTATGTGGACATGTGAGATGGTCTCGTGTCTTAATATGCACTGTTTGAAACAACGCAAAAGGAAAGTGTTCCTCCAGAATGGAAATACAGCTTTAGTAAGGATTCGTCCTGGAAATCCAGTAAGGATTTCTTTCCTGTAAGGAAAGCTTTAGGAAATGCAATGTGCAAAGAAAAGCTGGCCTAGAGATGTTGCTCCTCAAAGTCATTCTCTCTTAGAGCACCAATGTTCTGGGGAGCATTCCCACTGCTCCATGACAATGATGAGGAGCCTGGCAGCACAAGGACTATCTCAGTGATTGTTCAGGGGCCAGACCCTTACCACCTTGCTCCTGTGCTGTGATATTGTAACCAGTATAACATGACAAATGTTCCTTCTCAGGTCCAGGCAGATGTTCATGCCTGCTATAATTCTGCAGCTAATGAGGCCTTCTGCCTAGAAATCCTGGGCAGCCTGAGGCGATGTTTGAGCCAGCAAGCAGACGTTCGACTCATGTTATATGAGGTAAACATGGTTTCTTCTGTCTCTTAAACAGCCACAAGCTCCTCTGTGTTCTGATTCTTCTCTAGCCTCAGGTAAATAACAATCATGTTGTTGTGAAAAACAGCCTTTCAGCTCAGTTTTGTTCTTCACGGGCCATGTGTAACATGTTTTCACTCCTTCTGCTCCTGTTTTTTTTGACCATTATAAACCCAAAGACATGTTGATGTATCTTCTTCAGCTCATGCGTTAAGAGCAAAAATATGTCAAAGTCTGTCTTGCTGTGGTAGGGCCTAGAGAATGGGAAGGATGTTTGATGCCCTGTGAGGAGGAGTGGTATAACAGGCATTGGGTACATGTGGAGCTGTTGAGAGTTAATTATGGGCTCCAAAGAAAACCCTGTCTGGAGAGTATGGAGAAGCTTCCTCAGAGACTGCATCAGGGATCTGTCTTTTCTTCTCTTCCTTTCCAAGTTTCTATAAAAGCTTGGCTGTCCTTAGGTCTGTTGTGATAGGCTTGTTATAAAGGGCCATTTGTGGGTGCATGTCTTAGGTTGTGTTATAACCATGGGGTACCACCTTGAGGAAAATAAATACCTGTACAGGTCACAGAGGTTTTGTTCCTTCTTGTCTTGAGTTGGATTGACCTTTGATGAGCTGCAAGTTCTGCGTGTATTTGTCTCTGTTGCTAGAAAACTTGTGCTTGCTTTATCCATCCACTGAGTTTTCTGTCTGCAGGATTTGTTGCCTCCTACAGTTTCCCCACTGGCTTGTTTTGCCTTTGAAGCAGGGCTTCACAGTTTGAAGTTGGATCTTGTGCTAGTGTTAAATAGCAGTGAAAGTCACTCTGGGCTTGATGCCACTGCTGCTAGGGAGATACAGCTTGTGAGAGGGCCCCTGTGAGGAAATTCATACTTTTTCTGATTCATACCTTCTTTCTGTGGTGCCTTTGCTTTGCCAGGTATGGAGTTTTACGCTGAGCACTTTGTTACTTCCTCATGGTTCCTTGCAGTGCCTAAGTGTCGTTGCTATCTTATGACGCCAACTTATTGTGCCTGTGGTTCATTTTCTCTGCTGTGTCAGCCAACTTGTCCTTCCTTCCTGTCTCCAGGGTTTTTATGATGTCCTTCGCAGGAACTCCCAGCTGGCCAGCTCTATAATGGAAACACTCTTGTCCCAGGTAAAGGCCTGCTCCCTGGTGGGGCTGGAGGAACTCTTGAGAATTCTGCACTTCAACCAGTATGGCAAACAAATCAGGTTAAATATTGGGGAAATTGTTCTCCCTCACACTGGAAATATGTCTGAGTGCTGTGACACTTCCCTAAAGAGGCGTTCAAGCCCCTGCTACGCTGAGAGAGCAGACTGGGTAAACGTCTGGAGGCAGGTTCATTTCCTGCCATAGGGTGGCAGAGGAAGGATCTCTTGGAGCTCCTTCCAACCCTTCAGTTCTTAGGTGCTGTGGGAATTTTGAGCCCAGTGAAGTTCTTTGTGCTCTCCCTGTTCCTTAGCAGTGCACAGCAGTTACCCTTCCATAGTTCCCCAAGGATATGTGCTGACACAGTAATTATTGTTGCTGTCCTCCCATCGGGAGAATACCCAAGTCCATGTAGGATCTGGGAGGATTAACTCATCCCCCAGCAGTGTTGCTAATGGCAACAAGACAATCACATTTCCTCAATCCATTGGACAGGCTGTGCTTTCTTTGAGACAAGTAATTTTCTTCCCTTTAATCATCCATAGAGTTCATGCTGACTAATTCCAGCTTTCCCATGACAGTATAGGGTCTGAGAAAGGAACATGAACAGAGCCAAGACAGCTTTTGGGTAACAGAGGGCACTTAATAGTAAGTTGGTGTGAAGGTGTAAAATTTTATAACATCATTATGTATCTATAACTTTCTATAGCAGCAGCAGCTATTGATCCTCACTGTTTAAGGAGGGGTAACACTGCAGGTGGGGTGCAAGAGAAGTTACTTGTTGAGGCAACACAACAGCAAGTGGTCAGCTAATCTTGTTTTAGGGCACTGACGTGTCCTGGCTGAGGTACAGGAGCAACTCAAGAAGGGATTTTAATCACCAGTAGAACAGACAATGTGGCTCGTGTACTTGTACAGTCCCCTTATCACAGTGCCAGGTTTTGCTCTCTAGAATGGGGTACAAAGATGATTGTACTCTGTTTTCAAACATCCTAAGAGGCTCAGTTACCAAGTAACTGGTTATTTTTATTTCTTGTTTTCTGTGACAGATAAAGCAATATTACTTGCCCCAGCCAGACCTCCTGCCTCCACTCAAACTGGAGGGATGTATTATGGCTCAAGGAGATCAAATCTTTCTGCAAGAACCACTGGTAAGAGCTATATTGGTTGGTCACAGCTGCAAGCTCATTTTTTTACTAGCATTTTAGTTGTCCTCCTACATGAGCTGAATACCTTGTGCTTCTTCAGCTTCTTCTAGCCTGAAGCAATTCTTTTAATGGCACCAGATCTGGGCATCTCACCCCTGCCTCAGGCTATTTATTAGAGCTCCCCAAGCGTAGTGGTTGTGGGGACCTGTGTGAAAAATGCTTTGGGAGTAGTGTTCTTCTGTTATCCTCTATTGAGTTCACCCTGCAGGGTTTTTTTCCCTCCTTTAACTTAATGCCACATAAAATAATTGTGGTGGGTGTGTGTGTAGCAGGGGGAAGGATTTGTCCTTTGGTTTTGCTCCTTTGAAATTGTTGGAGATGAGACCTCAACGATTTTTTGGATTTCTAAGGGAACGAATTCAAATTAATCATTTTGTTTCCCCCTAAGGAAGCTTGCGCGCAGTAGCACACCCAGGAAGGGAGCAGACACTTCAGCTAGAGTGAGAGTCCCTTTGGAAATTCCCTTTCCATCTCCTTCAGTATCTGAGGTGGCTGGTTAGAGGGAGCAGTGGGAATTAAGTCTTTACATCCCATCTGGAAAAGCTCAGGCGGAGAGCAATGTCTGAAGCTGGAACTGAGTAGCTGTGTGTGAGATTACTGATCCCCTTAATTTGGGAACGAGGCATATCCTCGAAACTCAAGGCACTTACAAAGGGAGCTACAGCTCTTTACATCCCACCATAAGAGTCTGGCCCATGTCCACTTCTGCCAGTGACCTCCAGCTCAGAGGCTGAGTGTGATTGTGTGGCTGCTTCCTCCAGGCCCACCTGCTCTGCTGCATCCAGCACTGTCTCTCCTGGTACAAGAGCACTGTGCATCTGTGCCAAGGAGCTGAAGATGACGAGGAGGAGGAGGAGGATGTGGGATTTGAGCAAAACTTTGAAGAGATGTTAGAATCTGTCACACGACGAATGATCAAGAGCGAGTTGGAAGACTTTGAACTGGTAAATCAGATTTTCAGTTTGACTCAGTGGGAGAAGACGTTGATTTCTTGTCAGGTTTTGAAAAGATTTTTCACTTGTTTCCTTTACCTTTCAGGATAAATCAGCAGATTTTTCACTGTCTTCTGGTGTTGGTGTGAAAAATAACATCTATGCCATTCAGGTGATGGGAATTTGTGAGGTTCTGATTGAGTACAATTTCAAAATCGGGAATTTCAGGTAAAATATTGTATCTTACCCTCTAGCACTAGCTGTGATATTATTTGCTCAGCTCTTTGGAGTACAGCCTCATTGCAGGCACAGGATGGTAGTGCCAACACAGAATCAGTGATCTGAGCTTGAGTGCCTGGTGGCACAGCCACTCACAGAGCCTTGGGGAGTGTTTTCCTTTGGAATGTCATGTATTGTAGGAGATGGGACCTGACATCTTGTAGAAGAGTAGGTTGAGGAGGATTGGGTGAGGTATACACTGTTAGGGAGGCAGGGAGATGTAATAGGTTTCATCATTTAGGCAGTGTCATTGTGTAATTTGGCAACTGAAGCTTCAAATGGGAAACTCCAAGGATGCATTTTCTCTGTTACTGATTTCTACTATTTTATTGCAGTAAGAACAAGTTTGAGGATGTCCTAGGCCTGTTTACATGTTACAACAAACTCTCTGAAATCCTGAGGGAGAAAGCTGGAAAGAACAAATCTGCCTTGAGCAACAAAACTGCACGGAGCTTCCTGTCCATGGGTTTTGTATCTACTCTGCTCACAGCTCTGTTCAGGTGAGAAGGTGTCCAGTACTCTGTGGAGCAGAGCCAGACATCAATTCAAAACATGTGTTAGTGTGCCTGGAAAGGCTGCTGCAACTCTTACCCTCCAAGTGTTCACTACAAGCTACCAAAACAAAGGGTCTTTTCCACCCTCAGTTCAGCCAGAGATTTTATTTGCAAATGCATATTAAGTTTTGGATCTCACAGGCCATCTCTGAGCTTGCTCTGTGCATCCCCAGTTCCCTGACAGTTCTGCTGGTCCTGCAGGGACAATGCCCAGAGCCACGAGGAGAGCCTGGCTGTGCTGCGCTCCAGCACGGAGTTCCTGCGCTACGCTGTCAGTGTTGCTCTGCAGAAGGTGCAGCAGCTGGAGGAGACGGGACAAACGGACGGACCAGACGGACAAAATCCAGAGAAGATGTTCCAGAACCTCTGCAAAATCACACAGTGAGTCAGTGTGGCATGTGGAGACATCAGCAATGCATTTAGGGGATTTTTGATTCTCAGGTGGGGTTTTGAAAGAAGAATGCAGTCCAGAACTGTTTAAACTGTTGTTGTTGCTGGGTTGAGGTCACTGCCTTTCTGTGCCCCTGAGAGATCAAGTGGAGGCACTAGAGTTTCTGTGCCATAGTGAGTGATACAGCTTTAATAACTTGGCCTGGAAGAACCAAATGCCATCAAACATTTTCAGCCTCTTTCTGACTTCTTGTTCATCACTCATTGTCATAGAGAAGGTAAGATGATTACAGGCTGGATTCTTGAGGCCTCTGGAATATAGCAAAGATAAAATTCTTTGAGTACAAAGTTAAAATACTTTGAGTACAGAACAAAACAGATGCATGAGGGACACAAGCTTTAGAAAGCATTTGTTTAGGACTTCTGCAAGATGCTTGAAGACATTCACACATCTAATCCTTTGGAAATCCAAGAATGTGAACCATGTAAATGTCTTTTGGAATCTAGGTCGTATCTGCATGGGGTCTTTTCAGAGCCCAGTCAGCAGAGAGCACAAAATGCAAATTACCCCTACCATGCATAATGCCGGTTTTGTGTCTCACCCCAAATAATAGAGGCTATTTTTGTTGCAGTCATTAGGACTACATGTGAGCTACATGTTTTGCGTGATTGGACATTGAAACAGAATAAGATCATCTGTGCAGGCAACAGAACTAATGAGAAGAAAGGAGAGGGAACAAAAAAGGGAAGAAGTGGGGTTAGGGAAGCAGGAAAAAGATGTTTGCCTACAAACAGAAGAGTCTCCTTTGGGCCAAACAATTTTGCTTTCCTCACAGCTTTTTACTTTGCTTTGCCTGCCTTTACCTTTCTGATTTTATTTATAGAGAGCCCTGTAGTGAATTCTGACATTTCACAGTTCTGACATGCCATGAGAAAAGCTCTTTTTGTCGCTGGTGGATTTGACACCAGTGGTCAGGGTAGTCTGAGAAAGAGGGAAAGCTGGGTGGAAGAAATGAGTGCATAAAGATGGACTTGAAATGGGACTGGAAGGTCCCTTGGCACCTGGAAAGAATTAAATTATTTAGCTGTGTGGGAAGAATGCAGTAGCTATTTTCCTGACATTGAAATAAAATCTTTTTTAAAAAGATCTCTTCCCCCACCCTTTTTCTCTAGGTAAAAGACCTTGCAGTTTAGTTATATTAAAAATGCAATCCTAAGAGTAGAATTTAGTTTTTGCCCTATGCAGCCAGCTTTACTGGAGTAAATCTCATCTGCCATCCCACAGGGTTCTGCTTTGGAGGTACACTTCAATTCCCACCATTGTTGAAGAATCAGGGAAGAAGAAGGGCAAAAGCATTTCACTTCTGTGTTTGGAAGGTTTGCTGCGGATCTTCAACACAGTGCAGCAGCTGTACTCTGCCAGGATTCCCCAGTTTCTGCAAGCCCTGGGTAGGCACATGGTACAATTCTGCTCTGGTTTCTAGCCTCCAGGTTCCAGCCCATGTGTGGGCAGGTAGGGACCCAGCACCCTTTATCCATAACGAGGGAGAGATGGGTCTGGTTCTTGCCTCTCAGTAACAAAGTGGGCTTAGTAGCACAGATTTTCACACCAGAGGCAAGTTCTAGAGATATATTTTACCTGCCTCTGTAGAGCTCTCAGTCTGTCAGCAGAGGATAGTTGGGGGCATTCATCTATTTGAAGTTTGCCTTTAACATGTTTTTCAGCTCACCGTGGTTCTGCAGTCTGTATTCCTCCTCTAGCTGTGAGCAGTCTTTCCCACTTTAGGAAATAAATCCTGTATTCTGCTCTTGGCATTTAGCTTTTTTTCTGCACCTCTCTGTCTCTGCCAGATATTACTGATGGTGACGCAGAAGAAACGGATATTAATGTCACAGAGAAAGCTGCCTTCCAGATCCGACAGTTTCAGGTGAGTACCACTGTGCTGCAAGTGTTCCAAAGCATTTGGGATTCTGGCAGGAAACATTGCTAGCTCTCTGTTGCTTGACCACAGGGTTGAGTATGTGATAGCAACTGTGGCAGTGATTCATTAGTTCAGAAAAGTTTCTGATCCCTAAGGAAAGCTTCTTCAGGGTGCCCTACAGAGCTAGGTGGATGTGCATGTGTATTTACAGAACTCCACGTTCTTCAGTGCAGCATAAACTTACCTGAGTATTCTAAAAGTCACACTGACCATATGCAGAACTGTATGTATGCACTCCTATCAAAAATCAGCACTTGTTCTTGAGAAGATTCCTGGTTTTGTACTCTTTGTCATTCTCCCTGCTGCTGATCCCTTTATCTGCTTGCAGCTTCTGGTTATTTGCTTATGCAACACGTATTCACATTCAGGGACTGTTTTCCTTCCCATAACCAGAGGTCCCTGGTGAACCAGCTCAGCAGTGCTGAAGATGACTTCAATGCCAAGGAAACACAGTTGCTCATCACAGTTCTCTCCACATTGTCCAAACTCCTGGATCCAGCCTCACAGCAGGTACTCCTCAGCCTTCATGTGGTAGCTGGCTGTCACAGCCATAGTATAGGAAAGAGATTATCAGATGGGGTTGGCATCTGTGGGCTCTGACATGTGTGTCCTGCCTCCTCCCACACACCACACCAGGTCAAAGGTACAGTTCTGTTACACTGTGAAGGGCTCTCCTGTCACACTCCTGCAAGGACACTTAAGAGGAAGTTGTCTTGCCATCCCACTCCTGCACATTCTGATCCTGGCTTTGGGCAGCTGAATGATTTGTTTGCCTGAGCAGGGACTCCTAACATAGCCTAGTTGTGATGTGGCTTCACATGGGAGTAGAGGCAAGAAAGGCCAGCAGACTTGTGTCCAGTCCAAACTGGCCGAGTGCCTAAATCCTTCCATGCAAGGAGTCATTTTCTAAAGTGCCCCAATTTTACAAGCTAGGAACTGCACTAACTGTGCCAGAAGTCTGGAGTCATCATTTACCTTAAATTAAATGGAGCTGTTACTCTGTCCAAGGGAATGTATAGCCATTACCCTGTCCTGGGTCTCAGCTTTTGACTTGTTAGTAGGCTAAGTGTCCCCTGTGGAACTTGATAGAGTACAGCTGGGTTCTCTACTCATCTTCCTCTGCTGTGATTCACTGTCTTGAATTTTTATTATTAGCAGTAATTTTGTGTTTTGAATTATCAAAGTCATGATATCTTTTCTCCTCTTGAATAGTTCCTTCAGTTCCTGACTTGGACAGTTAAAGTTTGCAAAGAAAATGCTCTTGGTAAGTAAGCTTTGAGGAGTATGTTTAGATGTGATGTGTCAGGTCTGATATTAGACCCTTACATGCTCTGTCCTGGTTTTACCTCTTTGTCAAGATACATTCAGGTCCCAAGATACATTCAGGTCCCATTCTGTGGCAGATTGCCACAACACTGTGATTATGAGCATTAGAGAGGGAACTCCATCTCTGAAACTGTTACCATTTCTGAAGGAAAAGAAGCCACTCACATACTTGACTTTTCTCCCTTGTTATTTAGGCTCAAATTGGGATTTATACTCTGGAAAGACAGTACTCTTGCCAGGGTTTGTATTGCACTTCCTCAGTGTTTTTGGTCACCATTTTTCTATGACCCAATAGCTCCAGTGGGCCATAGTTCCCCTTGAACTATTATATGGGATGCCTGATGTTTTAAACCCTGCTTTTGTATCTGGGGTATTTGGATAGGATTTTCACCTACTGTTAAATCCATACTGAATCTGAGACTTTCCCTCACTGGATGTCTGATGCTCCTAAGTAGCTAGGCAAGCTCTGTACCTGGCACTGTGTCACTTCCTCTTCCCCACAGAGGATATTTCTTGCTGCAAGGGTTTGCTGTCTCTGCTCTTCAGTGTCCATGTTCTCTACAAGAGCCCTGTGGGTCTCCTGCGGGAACTTGCACAAGACATCCACGCCTGCCTGGGAGATATAGATCAGGTATGATGCAGGAGCAGCTGAACTTTTCATCACATAGTGCTGTCAGAATTGAGTGCATCTCTGGTGCAAACTATGTGACAGCAGTTAAAGTTTTACTCACCAGAATTTGTTTTCTCTCCTCTGCCCAGGACATAGAAGTGGAGGGTCGATGCCATTTTGCTGTAGTGAACGCCAAGACTGCAGCCCCCACTGTCTGTGTGAGTCAGAGCAGTGTGTGTGTGTGATACCTGCAGTGTCCAGGGCTACTGTGCTTGGAGCAGCTTGCAGGTTCCTGTTGTGCCAAACTCCTCCAAAAACCTGTTTTGTTATTTGTTTCTGTCTCAGCTGCTGGTTCTGGGTCAGGTGGATAAGGTCCTTGAAGAGGTGGATTGGCTTATCAAGAAACTCGCCAGTCTGGGATCAGACACATCAGGTAATGAAAGTGGTCCAGTTCTTACTTATCTGTTGTTACACCTTTGTCAAAAACAGATAAAGACAGAGAGCAAAAAGATACTTGAGGATTTTGAGATAGCATCATCTGAGGTCAGGTTAAACTCTCCCTTGAGCTGGTTCCACATGAACGAAGTAAGATAAGGCTGTTGTCACAAAATCTCTCCAGTGATTATTTTCACCTTGCCCCACTGGGGCTGTATGCATCAGACACAAAGATGGTCTTTTGTGCCTCCCACCTGCACAGATTCACTACATATATGTTCACCAGATGTTCATGTCTTTCTTCTAGAAGACTCCTCTCAGGCATCAAACCAAACTCAGGCTTTGGAGAAAGGTATAATTCTGCAGCTGGGAACTCTTCTGACAGTGTATCATGAGCTGGTGCAGACTGCACTCCCAGCAGGGAGCTGTGTGGACACACTGCTGAGAAGCCTCAGCAAGACATACACAATTCTCACCTCCCTCATCAAACATGTGAGTGTGCTCTCCTGCCTCTGAGCTAAAATCCTTCTCCCCATCTGCGGCAGCAAGCTCACAGTGACCCTGGCAGCAGCTACACTCGGGACTAGGCTGTTGATCTCTTGCAGGAGAGTTGAGCCCTTGTTCTGTTGGCTTTCATGCCCTCAATTTTGTGACCTTTCTGAGCAGTAATAGTTGTACCAGTGGAGATAAAATGAAAGCTTCTCTCTAGCTGAATTTGGTTTTGCCTGGCTCAGAGTTGCTGCTTCCAGTGTATGCTGTGGGTTCCTCTACACAACTGTGTGCACTATGAAGGGCACTCACAGTGTTCTCACAGTGTTCACCAGCCCTGCCCTTGCCACTCATTCCCATTCCCTGAAGCAGGACCTGGGGGAACTGGGCCATGAAACACAGGCCTGTGGAGCTCCTTTGAGAGGTGGTGACTGCCCCAGAGCTCTCCTCTCAGAGCTCTGGAATGCAGACATGGCACTTGGGATATAACAAGCGACTGGGGAGGATAGTTGTGCAAATCCTGCCCTCCCCACTGTGCCATTGTATGAGCTGCTTTGAGCTCTGCCTGGATACAGGATGGGAACAGCACACCTAGAAGAAACTCCTGTTTTCCTTGCAGTATATCCAGGCTTGCCGCAGCAGCTTAAATACGATTCCAGGAAGACTGGAAAAGCTGGTGAGTGTGAGCAGATTTCTGGGAAAATGGCTCATTGCCTTGAGTTAGGAGTAACACCAACCTCTCTCTCTGCTCCTTTGCAGGTGAAGCTCTCAGGTTCTCATCTGACCCCACAGTGTTACTCATTCATTACTTACGTACAGGTAAGGCCTAAATTAACTGGCAGAATCACAGCCAGTCTATCTGATGCTGAGTGGTGTATCAGCTTCAGTACACTGGCACCCTTGGGGATTATTAATCTTCTTGACATGACCTGAGTTTCTTACAGTTCAAGCTCTACTTTGTCAAATATAGTATAAGACATTTCAGTACCATTGGGACTGAGCATGCCAATTTCTGCTTGAGCAGGAAAGGAGCTGGGTTTTAGCTGTGTTTTGTTCCCCTCTGTTCATGTGGGGTTTTTTGGATGAGATTAATACTGCTGTTAACCACAGTGGCAAATAAAGGTCAACAACACTGCAGTCATCACAGTGTGAAGTAATGTGGGTGCCAAAGACTGCCGTGCTGGAGCTGGGATTTATCTGTCTGGAGAGGAACTGGGTACTTGTGTGAGGACCACAGGAACTGTACAACATATTGGGGAAGGTGTCATGGTGTGCAGAGCTATCCCTGCTGGGGACTTCTCATACATGCACATTTCTGAATGTATAAATTATGAAATTCGTTTCTTGTTTGTTTTTTTGTTTTTTTTTTTTGACATCACACCTAATTCCACCCTTATATCACTACCTGTTACCTAGCTGGTAATGCTGTTAGCTGGCTAGAGCAAGGACTTCTCTGGCCTTTCTTGGCTGGCCTTTCTTCCCTGCTCACCTTCTAATGACACATCTTTTGGCATCCTCCTTCAGAACATTCACAGTGAGAGCTTAAGCTTTGTAGAAGAGAAGAAAAAGAAGAAGAAAGAGGGTGAAGCTGCTGCAGTCTCCACAGTAATGGTAAGACTGACTCACTCCATTAGAACATAGGCTGTAGTTGCAGGATCATATACCTCGAGGCTTGTGGTACCTGGTGGCTTCTTACAGATCACCAGACAATTTGTCATTTGGGCCTTTAGTAAAAATCAAATTTAGTCTACTGTAACTTCAGAGAAAATTCTAAAAAAGCACAAACAAACAAAATACAACCAAAAAACACAACAAAAAAGCCGTCTTCACTAAATGCAGCTTAGAATCTCATGGACATGAAACAAAGATCAATCTGGATAGTCTACCTTGTCTGATATTTTTACAATTTGGGGTAAACTATGAAATTACAGATATGGGCTAATATATTGGAACTGATATTGCATCCTCTTTAAGTGTTTCTTAATTTTATCAGTTAAAAGATGAAGGAAGGAATGGATTCCACTAAAGTAAAGCAGTTTAAAATGACTAGATTATTTGTTTGGGAGCAAGTGAGCAGGCTGGCAGGTTCCTGGTCCTTGATGTCCTTTGTGCTCCCAGACAGCATTTTCTCTGTCTCATCAGCTGTCCCAGACATTCCTGTGATGTTAAGGGTTTAAAAAAGCCACAAGTATGATCTTCCTAGCTCTTCCCTGAGTGTATGGAAATGGGCTGAAATGCTGCATGTCCTTTACCACTCTGTCACCATGGGGAATGAACACCAGTGGTGGTAAATAAGCACGACAACAATATGGTGACACGTCAGGGTGCTCTTTGCTTGAATAGCCTGTGCTTGTGATGCCTTGGGAGAGCTAGAGCACAGGACCTGCTGACAGGGATATCAGGGCTGTGAACTGCAGGCAGAGCACAAAACCATGCACAGGAGAGCCTCACAGCAGAACCATCCTGGCAGTCAATTTAAAACTAGTGACAAAGCTGGCAAGGCTTGCTGGGTGGGGCAGGACTGGTACAGACCAAGGCTACTGAAGACTCTTTTCTAAACTGGGAATGTTGTGATCTTCATGTCATGCTACAGGGCCATTGTGTCCTTCCAAATCTGACCCATCTCACTCTTCTCATATTTCAGGCCAAGGTGCTTCGGGACACCAAGCCAATCCCAAACCTGATTTTTGCAATTGAGCAATATGAGAAGTTCCTTATCCATCTCTCCAAGAAGTCAAAGGTAATGTAAAGCAGAGATCTTCTGGGACCTGAACCTGGTAGAACAGTGGGATCAATGGCATGGTGGAGGGCTGCTGTTAAAGTCTCTAATGCTCAAATTAGGAAGGTGTAAGGACCTTTCAGCCCTTGCCCATGCTCCTGGCCCAACACTGCTGAGTTGTTGCCACATTGATACCAACCCATGCCAACATCAGTCCTACCTGGGGTTCCTGGGGGAGCAGGAACATGCACACCTTGTGCCAGCTTTCCCCATTTTCCCCCAGTCTGTGTCGTGAAATGTACCACAACGAGGTTCTACATGAGTGTGAGAGTACCTGGCAATCACTTGGCTTTTAGGAGAATGTAAATGAGCCCCTGGACTGCACGGGGGCAGGTGCTTTTTCACCCACTTTGTGCTTCAATCCTTCATTATTACTGTGACGGACTCTCTCACAGTGCTGTGCAAAGGACTAGGCAGGGTAGAAAACCAAACTTAAGATGCTCATGGCTTAATGTTTTCCCTGCCTGGTTCCCCCTTGGTTGCTGCAGGTGAACCTGATGCAGTACATGAAGTTGAGCACCTCCCGGGATTTCCGCATCAACGCGTCCGTGCTGGACAGCGCCCTGCAGGAGCACAACTCAGAGGATGCTGAGAACGAGCCACACAACGATCAGGTCAGAACTCATTTAGCTGCTTTTACTGATAGCTTTCCTCCTCTTTAGAAGCCAGCTGTATTTGTGAGTTGTGCAGGAATGTGTGAGGTTAGAACAGCTTGGCTTCCCCAGGTTAGCTCTCACTTCAATACTAAGCAGACAGGAAGGAGTGAACAGCTTCTCTCAGAACACCCCCTACACCCCAGCCCTCTGCTTTAAGTGGCCTTTATTTTCATGCATCAGCTCTGTGTCCCTGGTCTTGGGGAAGTGAAACTGTTGGCCAGGATCAGACCTTTGCAGCATGATGCAGAGTGGTTTTGTATGCAAGTTTTTGTAGATAAAGACCTGGCAGGGCAAATTCTGCAAGGCATCACTCTCCTCAGACCCATCTCTACTACATAGTGCTGGTGAAGGCAGTGCAGCATGCTGGCTAAGAAAAATAAACAAATTACTCTGCTGATTGTCCAGGTTTTTATTGTTGCTTCTGTCCATATTTTCCTGAGTGTTTCAACAAGCCAAAATACAGGACAGAGTTCCTGTTCTGTGCCACTGGCAGCCCGTGGTCTCAGTTCCAGCATGAACTGGAGAGGGGGTGGCCCATGAGGAAAGTCTCAGTGGCTGACAGGAATCCCATATTCAGGTAATTTTGTTAGTGAGAAAAAAAAAGAGCTAAATCGTGTTCTGCACAGCTGGCTTCTTGTTCTAGGTAAACATTCCTTAGACTACTCACACAAAAACAATCACACTCTACTGCTGCTCTCTCCCTCCCCTCTCCAGAGCAGCACAGCGGAGCAGACAGATGAGAACCAGGAACCCAAAAAGAAGAGACAGAGAAAAAAATAACTGAGGGTGCTGCCACTGCCTCCTCTCACAGTGCCCATTCCATGGTGGACTTGCCTTGGTCTCAGAGGCTGCAGATACGGAGATGATGGTTTATTGCTTCTCTTGCCAAATACTTATTCCTTCTTCCTTTGTGTCCACGGGAGCAACTCTGGCCCCTGTCTCAGGTTTTACAGCTGGCTACTGCCATCAGAAGTGCCTCTGCTGTTTCAATGTGCTGCTACGAAAATCTTCCCCGGGAACATCCCTTCTTACAGCAAAATGGAAAGGGAGTGACTGGGATCAGTCCCTGCCAAAAGATCTGCTTCTGAAAGAACAGGGAGGCTTTGGCACGCAGTCTGCACAATTGTCCTGGCACTCTGGTGTCGTCATTGCTTCTCCAGTGAACCTTTGGTTATTTCAATTATCTGATATATATCCAGTGCTTCCCCTGGAAGACAAGGGGACAGTCAGTTCCCTGCAGTACACGCAGACTGTGCAACGTAAGAGAGTGATGGTTGGGATTTGCTTTAGTTCAGAGCATCTAGCACAGAAAGCCCTCAATTTATTCAAACTTCTGTTTTGGGTGGTGGTGAGAATGCAGAAACCAGCACCAATAAGGAGCTGAGAATATGAGCTGTTCTGCCTTGGAGTTGAAGCTGCTGTGTGCAGTTCCTGAGCAGTGAGAGGCCACAGCTTCCTCTGCCCAGGCTGGTTTTGCACGGTTTTGCTGTTACGTTTTTGCTGACCCTGATTGTTATGCACTTGTTTAATTTGCCTTGTTCTTGGTGAAAAGTGCCCTTTTTGCCTACAGAGCACAAATCCTGTTTCTAAAAGCACCCTTTGCCTGTAAGAGTCCTAATAAAGGTTAAGGGTGGAGCATCTGATGTGTGCAGTGACTAAGAGGACAAACCTGAGGGCAGGTTCTTCCCTTATCTGGGAAAGAGCTGTTGCACAGTGAGGAGGAGCTGCTTTCCCAGCCACGAGTTAAATGTTTGCTTGCAGCAACTGGAGGGTTACATTGAGTGCAGATAGGGATGACTTGAGGCCTTGGGACTGCTGAGGAAGCACCCAGCAACACCAGAGTTCTCTGAACAGAGCTGTGCTCAGCTAAGGGAGAGCAAAAAAGGAAGGAAAGGAATGAAAGATGAAAAAGTTTGGGTCTACAGGGTAAAATAGACAAGGTTGTTGAGGTGCTTCCTTTCAGAGAAGAAGAAATTAAATTTGGTTTGTGTTAAAAGTGCACAGGAGGGCTCCTGCAAAGGGTACAAAGCAAACAAAGTGTGGGAGAACAGAGCCAGGCCTGGCTCATCACTGTCACAAACATTTGGAAAGCAGCAGCACAAACTGCTCAAGGACTGAGGAAAGAGGGGCAGGGTGCAGCACGGTGGTTGCCCTGGAAGTCAGATGATGGGTCAGGAAGCAAGGGGCTCATGACGTGCCTCAGCTGAACAGAGGAGCCCTCAGGGAATGACAACTTAGGCCAAGTGCTCTGCTTAAGCTGGGGAGGCTCGTGCAGAGGAGATTACAGGGGGCAGCTTGCAAAGACACCGCTCACCTTGAGGGATGCCATACTTCTCCATCCCCATGGGATTTGATGGGGTCACACAGTTCATGGTCACCTCTTTTCTTAAGCACTGGTCAATATCCACTGCACTGAAGAAAGCCACTGACTGTGGCAGATCCTGGAGGCCCAGTTTGTAGGCAAACATGCACCTGGAGAAGAAGAAAGCAGGTGGGACAGTGCTGGATATCACCCTTGGCCTTGTCACACCCTGTTCCAATCAGCCACATTTACCAAACCCTGGCAAGCACCCCTCACAGGGTATTTTGCACCCACAGGTGTGGGACAAGGCACCTTCAAAGTCCTGGATAGCAGGAGGGTCAAGTATTGCTACAGTGGGCATGGGAGGAACAGTAATGGTGCTTCCTTGGAAGTAATGGAGCCTCCTTGGGAAAAGGGAAGAATCCAGCCCCTCACTGCTGGCTAATCCTCTCTGGCAGGCAGAGCAGATGCAGGATTTTCCCAGCAGGAAGCCCTGTGCTTGCAGGAGCCAGCATGAAGGCAGGAACGTCAGCGTGCCTGTCCCTGCCGTGGCTGCAGAAAGGCTGTTTGTGGCATTCCTGCCTCCACACAAGAGAAACGGCTCACCTTGGCCAGCTCCTGTGTAACCAAATTCCCCACAGTGCTGGGAGGGGGATTTGGCAAAACTGGCTTTGCCAGAGCTGGATCAACAGGAGCCCTTGGAGGTCTGCTTTCCAGACTGAGCTTAGTTTTGTGTGGGGCAGGGAAGCACGCTGTGGGAGGGGTGACACTGCTGATGCTCACAGCAGAGATGAGCCAAGCCTCTTGCTGTCCCCTCAAGGCAGCAGGGGATGAGGAATGGGACAGTTTCAGGCTCCCAGCTCCTCAACCAAGCCCAAAGGCTGCTGCCATGTGACAGCTGCAGACCTGAAGGGAGCAAGAAGCGATATATGTGCATCCCAGCAGAGCCAGTGACTGGCCCCATCCCTCTGCAGGGCCAAAAGCTATCTCCCTCTTGCCAGCAAGTTATCCCTGGGAATCAAAGCCAAGATCCATTTATAGCCACCTGAGTCACACATGAAGGAACTACAGCCTCCAGTGCTGCTAATTTGCCCTGAACATAAGAAAACTGCTCTGCACCAGCTTGCTGCAAGCAAAGCCAACCCCAGGCCCTGGGGCTTGCCTGTCCCACTCCAGAGTCACTGCTGCTCCTCCCCAGGAGACACCAGAGCCATCACATCTCACCTTGTGAGGAGGTTGGTGATCTGCAGGGCCAGGGCTGCCCGGTAGCGATCCTGGTGCTGGACCAGGTACCGCACCTCATCGTGGATGCTGATGCAGAAGCGCCCATTGATGTCAAACTCCTCAAACAGCCACTTCATGGCAACCAACATGAGGTGCAGGTAGTCAACAGCTGAGCTCTGCACCACCCAGTTCACTCTGCTGGTCACAAACTAGTGAAAGGGAAGAGATGGACAGTAAGAGAACACTGCAGTCAAGGGCATGGGTACCCATTTCTCCTAGGAGAAATCTGTTAAACTCGGTGGTTGGGTTTTCTTGATGGCATGGAGATGAAGGCACAATGGTTTCCTGAATGGCTAAAAGAGCCTAGTGGGCCTCCAGCAATCTAAGAGGGGCTGAACATCAGGTACCCATTTTGGAATAGATAAGTGAAGCCAAAATCTCAGCATCCCAGAGCTTCATCCTTACCTCCCCCTTGACCACGGCAGGCTCCAGGGCCCTGCTGATGTGACAGCCCAGCACTGGGGTCTGTGGGGAAGGGGATAAGGCAATGCTTTCCAGCTTGTTGAACATCTCGGACTCAGTGCCTCCAGCCCACACTCTTTGCTCCACCACATTCCACTTCTTCCCCTGCCGGGACCTGTGGGGCAGAGGGGAGGTTTGCTGGAAGAGTGGGAGGGGGCTGCAGGTCCCCATTTGAGACCCTCAAACACTCCCTCCTGGTTTGGGGCAGCAGGATGAGACCCTGCTAACTCTTCACTGGGAAAGTGGGTGAGGCTGACAGCCCCCAAATCAAACCACCTTGGCCCTGGAGGAGCAGAAAGGGTGGACCAAGACTATGCAGCCCCACCTCCCTTCTCTCCCCACTGCCATCAGGCTGCAGCCCTCTCTGCCTCACATCCCGAAGCAGGGTCAAACCATCTCACTTTTTTATGGCTTCTCTCTGGAGCCGCTGGATGTCCTGGCCCGACACCGATCCATCCTCCGCCCTGTCCACAGCCAGGTCCAGCTTTGTCACCAGCCACTCCCCTTCCTCAGAGAGATGAAACCTGGAGGGGAGAGCAAGTAACCCAGCTGCCGTGGAACACTGACACCAGCCATGAAGGTACTGTCCCCGGGCAGCACCCACCTGCGGATGCCCTTGGTGACGGCGTACATCTGCTGGGCCTTCTCCCGCGCCTGCTGCTGCGTGAGCCGATGGTTGAACTGCATCAGCAGCCGCTCGGCAAAGGGCTGCCCCGCCCCGTAGATGCGCCCGTAGTTGAAGACCTTGGCGTGCTCCCGGCTGATGCCCACGGTGGCGGCCGTCCTGCTGTGCAGGTCCGTGGCGTTGCTCTTCTTGCCCTGCAGAGTCATCCAGCCAAAAGCTGTGCAGCCTGTGGGAGGGGAGCAGATGTTGGACACCGAACGGGATCAGGATGAGGATCAGGGGGATCCCCACCCTGTCCAGCAAAGCCTCTCTCCCACAGTACAGCCCCGGCTCACCATGCATGCCAGCGAACTGCGCCTCACCGAGCACAGCAGCAATCCACAGCTCCTGGGAATCCACGTCTGCTCCCACCAGGGAGTAGCCAGGTGGCACCTGGACCATGGCTTTCAGCTCACTGCCCACCCTGTCGGCCTGCAGGACACGATGCCCAGGTGAGCACATCCCTCTCCTCCTCCATGGCACAGGAGTAGCTTTCCTCCCACACCCAGAGTGCTGGTACACCATTCCCTTTGCCCCTAAGTTTTGCTCTCAATGTCAGTTTTAACCCATGTGGAGAATCACCCACTTGGTTACTCCAGCAGAGAAGAAGGGAAGCTTGAGAAAAGACAGAAACTGGTACATTGGTGTTTTCTTCCTCTGTGACCACATCCTGAAGCTCCAGAGCCTCTGCCCACTCCTTCCCTTTCCCCCATGAAAGCATATCAGCAAGAGGACCCCAGCTCCAGCGCTGCTACCCCAAATCCCAGCATCCATATCTAACTCCTATTCCAAGCCAAGCAGTTCCTATCAATCCAAAACACAGAGGGAACCCCAAAACAGTCCCACAAGGACGCAAGCATGGCCATACCCGGGCGTTGCTGGCTGTCAGCCAGGTGGGCTCCACTGCCCGGCGGGTGACAGTGCCTGCAGTCACCACCTGTGGCAGGATAGCTCCGTAATTGTCCTCCTCGTTATAGTCAGGATGCCTGGGACAGAGGCAAGGATGAGCATCACCCTGCAAGAGCCCTCCTGGTGCGGGGAAAAGGGAACAACAGTCCAGATTTGGGTACCGTACTTGGTCACCACACGAGGCAGCTCCCCTTTCTTCAGCCACACCACCATCTGGGAACTAAGAGGACACATGGCAGGTGAGATGGTGAGCCCCTGTGCATCCACACAACTCCCCACAGGGGTGTCACCATGAAAGCAGCTGCTCACCTGATCCGCTTGTGAGCATTCCTCCAGAAGGAGATCATTTTGTTAATCTCAAGGGCTCTTGTCCCGTGGGTGCGGCCCACAGCAGCCCGCAGGGTGCCATCCTCCATCTGGGGCAGGAAATCCTTGGCAAAAGGGCTTCCCACATTGTTATCGTTCCCATCCTTTAGCGGCAAAAGAGGTATCAGGGCTCAGCAAGACACCATTCCATATCATCAATGCTCTGTGCATCCTCCTCTCCCAGCTACAGAAATGGATTTCCCCCACCCAATCCCATGGGATGAGATCACATGGGTCCCCGCAGCACTGTGGGGGCAGGAAGAGCCCCAGGAACCCGAGCTTGCCTTGTGAGGCAGCTTGAAGAACCAGCACCCAGGGATGTTGACATCGTTGTAGGGACCATTGCCATGGTGGAACGAGGGCTGGCTCTCTGTGCACTTCAGCTCTTCCATCTCCTCCTGCAACCAGCAAAGTGAGGCAAGGCCAGGAACATTTTCAGGCATGGCAGGAGGGGGAAATCAAGGAAAGATAGACCAATCCACTACCCCATTCCACAGGAAACCCCCCCTTACCAGCACCAGGGTCTGGTCTGCTTTGCTCATTTTCTCCTCTGGATCCATCTCAATCCGGCTCAGCTCCTCCATCTGTGGCAGAGAGGGACCATGGGGAAGCCAGATCAAACATCAATCCTCCAGTAACCCTTATTAAAGGGAATTTCTTACTTGCTGCACACAAGGCTAGTTACAGCATGCACACACGAAGAAGCACAGCCCCACACCTCCCTCCTACCAGGGAACTCTCCATCCCTTCCTTCACCTTCTGCCACATCGTGCTGTTGTCCATCACCAGCAGCTCATCTTCTACAGCTGCCTCCAGCCTCAGGGGCTGCTCCTTGCCCTTCTCCAGGCAGTGCTGCCTGTACAGGTTCTCAATCACCCTGGCAGAGGAGAGGGCAGGGCTGATGCACCCACAACAGAACCCAAAGGCTCTGGGGCAGCACCTGGGCAGAGTGCCAGGGTGCCAGGGAGCTTCCGAATACCCCCATGGGGCAGCTCCCAGCCCAGCACCCCATGACATCCCTCTCACCTGTGTGGGCAGGAGGCGCCATCGGTCTCTACAGAGGCTGCTGGCAAATTGTCCTGTCGTCCTGGCACCAGGTATCCCCAGCCATGTTTTTCTGAGTAATGGAGGGGGAAGCCATCCCAGGCCAGGCGCATCAGCTTGGGGGTCACCCTCATCTGCAGGCTGATGAGGCTGGGGCCAGGCACCCACCCCTCCTCCTCCAGGCGTGGGCACAGCTTGCGATACCAGCTGGGGAGCACCAGGGATGGGTCAGAAAGTGCAGAGAAAGCCCTGGGGACACACAGGGTCCCAAACTCACCCTGGGTGGCCTGGCAGGTGCTGGAGTCTCTTGGGTTGCAGTGCAACTGTCTCCTTCAGGCGCTCCAGACAGAGCTGGCTTGCTGAGACTTTCTGCTCCTCTTCCTCACTGGGGGGACCAGGGTCTGGTAGGGCAAGGAGAACTGGCTTGCAAAGGATGCCCTCTGTGCCACCCTTCTGGGGACAGGGACATCAAAACAGTCCCCCACCACATGCAGCAACATGGGACCTAGGCCAGCAATGATTGACCCTGCAGCACCAACAAACCTTGTCCCTTTGTCTGGGCACTCCTGGGAAGGCAGCCCTGGAGCATCCCTCATCCCCAGGGATCACGTGTGCTTACCCTCCCGCCACTGCTGTGCTGACTCTTCCACGTCCATTGTTGCTGGGGAGACTTGGCTGTTCCCATCCTGGCCTTTCTTCTTCTTCTTCCCTGGATTCTTCTTTTGCTTAAACTCCTGTATGTCCCATTCAAGATCCCAGAGCCAAGGGTCATCCTTGTACCTGATGACACACCATTGTCACACCACAGCTTTGCTCCTGTTCCTCACACCCACCCACAGCCCCCCATGGACCACATGGTGCCTGAGCTCCCTCCTGCAGCCCCAGCCCATGGTACCTGTGCTCATGCAGCAGCTGGCAGGCATCGTTGGCCAGGTTCATCAGAGACTTCTTCATCTCCTTCTGCAGCTTCTCGTAAATACCCTGAGCATCGTTCAGGTACTTCTTCCAATTCCCATTGACCGGCAGGTAGGACACTCCCATCTCCAGCATCCCTGCAAACGTGACAGGGTGGGGGCACCTGGACCCCAAAGCAGCAAGGAATTAGATATCTGCCAGAGGAGACCGGCTCTGGAAGCACCAGACTACAATAGATATGAGTGTGTCTTCATCTAGAGTTTCTTAGCCTCACACAACCCTCGATGCTCTTCCCCTAAACCATAACGATCCTTGTATCTTCTGCTTGCCCTGTGCAACAGTCCCAAAACTGTATCGCTCCAGACTGCTTCAGGAAGCCTGTTCACCTCCCTCAGCCACTGTGCTGATTTTACTCTTGCTCACCTACATGGGATGGGTCTGAAGTCCCTCCCGCAAAGATGTTCAGGACACCCTAAGGACAAGAGGAGCTACATCTCATGCTCAGAGGGACCATGACCCTTGACCCTCCTCACTGCCCACCAAGCCCATAGCCCCTTGGCCAACACCAGCCAGAAGCTGGCAGCTCTCACCTCTCCATAAACAGTGGCAGCTGCTCTTGAAACACCTCATGTGTGGCCTGGACATCACGGGCACAGTATGTCATCAGGTCCTGGGGACAGCAGCAGGTGAGAGCAGGCAAAGCAGCCACCCCTCTGCCAGCACAGGGCAAGGCATAGGGGCTGCAGGAGCACAGAGCCGGTCACAGCCCCATGCACACACAATGCTGCAAGAAAGCACAGCAAAATGGAAACTACCCCAGCAGCTACTACCACCCTGCTCCCCCCTCCAGCTCCTGCTGCCTGTCAGGATGGTGGGATGGCCTCCTGCACCTGGAAGTCATTCCTGATGTCAGCCATGGTGCCCTTCACAAAGATCTCCCGTGCCTCCTTCTCCAGCGGCTCCCCCCCGACGTAGAGCGCGTGCACATCAGCCAGGTTGTTGATGCTGCTGACGTGCACCCAGTCCCACGAGGTAATCTGTGGACAACAGGGGGGTCAGACAGTGTGGGAGGGTGACCAGCTGCAGCCAAGATCAAGAAGAGTAAAGGATGCTGCTGCTCCAGCTTAAACCAAGACCACCCTATCTGAAATGTGCTGAGAGAGCTTCACTCAGTGGAGCTGCTCCAACAGCTCCCACTCTGCCAGTCCAGGAGCAAACCGGAGCACAGTCCCCTGGCACCCACAGCACTGCCAGCAGCTCAGCTCCCTCACTCACCGCTGGCCCCTCTGCCCTGCTGCGTGTTTTCTTCATGTGCTCCTTGACCTGCTGCAGCCCCTTCCTCTTGCCGTGCTTGGCAGCCATCCAGAGGCTGCGCTGGAAGCCCGTCAGCCCCGAGATGGCCATGTGCATGCTCATGGTGTCCAGGAAACGCATCTTGGAGCCCTGGGAGACAACACAGTGGGAGAAAAGAGAGGGTTTGGGATATGCTGGAGAAGCTGCAAGTCCTCTGTTCAAGCTGGTTTTGCTAAGGGAAACTTTGCCTCCCACATTCCCCTTTTGAGAGCCAAAAGCATCCCTAGTACAGGCTGTCAGTTGCTCAGAGGCACCTGCCACATCCCCAGCTGCAACCCTGCACCCTCCAGCAGCCCTATAGGGTGCAAGAATATCTTCCTCTAAAGGGATCCAGCCTCAACCTGTTCTGCAGGACAAAGTGAGCACAAACTTCGGGTACCTGTGCAGAACACATCTGTCAAAATAACCCTCAACAGCCAATGCAAATTATTATCTGGGTAAGAAATTGCAGCTGCCAGTATAAGGCAAAGGCTCAATAGACTACCTGTATAAGATACTGCTCCTTGATGAACGCCCGGTCAAAGGCCACGTTGTGTCCCACCACCACTCTCTCTGTCCAGTCCTGTTTGCTGGCACAGCTGGCACCTGCTGGGCTCTCCATGGGAATGAGGTCAGCCAGGGTGAGGTGGCTGGACCAGGAGAAACGCTTCTCCAGCAGCCGCCTGCTGCACCACGAGTACCTGCAGGGGACACATGGCACCCACAGCTGTCACAAAGCACCCACAGTGCCACGGGGTGCTGAGCAGGACCCACCCGTGGGAGGGAGGTGACCAGCCCTGGGGACTGCTGTGCTTGCTAAGCAGGTCACACATCCCACATCCCAGAGCAACGCTCTGGGGCTTTGTTGTGTCTTCTCTGCAAGCCAGCAGTGGACTGCAGGCAGAGGTTCCACTCGGGACTATCCCCATCCTCTGAAAACCGTGTCCCCCCCAGCCCTGTTGTGACCTCAGCATCGCTGGTGGCACTGCATCTCACCAGGCGTGTGGGGACACCGCCACGGCCAGCGTCGGGCAGTGGCCATCAGCCACGCACACCTCCACATCGAACACCAGCGCCCGCTCCTCGGGGAAGTCGACAGGCTCCGCTTGCCCTTGGGGGCCGTAGCGGGTCCAGCCCAGCTTCCACGCCCACTGCTCGGGCAGCGGGGGCAGCTGGCAGCGCAGCAGCTCGTTGGCCGCCTCCAGGTAGGGCAAGCTCTGCTTCTGTGCCAGAAGCCGAAAGTGCTCGTCGATGTTGTTCCCGTACATGCGGGGCAGCTGCAGGTCCACGTCGGGCAGCGTGGAGGTCTCCTTGCCCCACAGGTCGTGGCGCTGCAGGTGCTGCACGCTCCGCTGGACCTCCTCTGCCGAGTAGCACACCTGGGCTCCGCGGAAGATCTGCTCGTGGAGGCTCCTGGACAGCATCTGGATGTTGAGGGGGTTCATGCGCCGCTGGCCCGCGGCCGGCTCCGGGCTCGGCTCCTGCGGCAGCGGGCTGCTGGCCGAGGAGCTGGACTGGCATCGCCGGGGCTGGGGGCTGCAGCCCCTCACCGGGCGCATCCAGGACACGCCTCTCATCATGGCCCTGCTCTGGGATGTGCCCCGGCACAGGCGGCTGGAGCTGCGGGGGGAGAAAAGGCGAGGGGTGAGCTCAGCACTGACCACCACCCCCGCCATGCACACACTGTCCTGTACAGCCACGCACTCCTCTGTACAGCTGTGCCCCCATACAGCCGTACCCCCCATAAACCCGTGTCCCCACGCGTTTTCTCTCATATAGCTGTATCCCCACAGAGATGTTTTCTTCCATAAAGTCGTGCTCCCCATACAAATGTTCGCTCATACAGATGTTTTCCCCATACAGATGTTTCCCCCATAAAGCCGTGTCCCCTACAAATGTTTGCTCAAATGTTTCCCCATACAGATGTTTTCCTCCATACAGACGTGCTCCCCAGCCGTGCCCCCCATACAAATGTTCGCCTATACAGATATTTTCTCCCATACAGATGTTTTCCCCATAAAGCCATGCCCCCCATACACGTTTCCCCATATAGATGTTTTCCCCCATAAAGTTGTGCCCCCATACAGATGTTTACCCCCATAGAGATGTTTTCCCCATAAAGCCACGCCCCCATACACGTTTCCCCATACAGATGTTTTCCCCCATAAAGCCGTGCCCCCATACAGCGGTGCCCCCCACACAGCGGTGCCCCCCATACAGCCGTGCCCCCATACAGACATTTTCCCCCATACAGATGTTTCCCCCATACAGCCGTGCCCCCATGCAGATGTTCCCCTTATACACATGTTTCCCCCCAAATTCCCCCTGGCTCCCACCTGGTCCCCGCAAACGCCACCGGGGCCTGGACCGGCGACCAGATCCAAACCGGGGCGCGCGGGGGAGCTTCCGGCCGCAGTGACGTCCCGTCCCGTCCCGCCCCCCTCCCGTGCATGGTACGGCCCTCCGGGATTCCCTCAGTAAGGCACGCGGGGAGGTGGGTATGGAAGTGGCCGCGTGGCCTAATGGATAAGGCGTCTGACTTCGGATCAGAAGATTGCAGGTTCGAGTCCTGCCGCGGTCGCGTCAGTGAGTGTGGTGTTGGCGCTCGTTGTTTTGCTGCTCCAGCCCGTGCCGCGCTTTCGGGGCTTCCGCAGCCCCGGTACCGGGCTCACCGCACTCGCGGTGCGCATTTTGCTCGTGAGTTTAAGCGGCCCGAGGAAGGAGGCGGGGCGCGGGAAGCGGCTGCATGCAAGCGGGCTGGGACGCTCAGGGTGGCGGGACCAGCGCGCACGGGGCTGGTCTTCGTCACCCTGAAAGCTCCAAGCCTCACGGAGAGGTTGGGGATGGAGCGGTGGGTGGAGAGCCGAATAGGAGCACAGGGTGTGGGACAGTGGGCTGTAGGGTTCAGGCAAGAGGGTGTGGGGTGCAAGGAACGGATGCAGGTTGCAGGGAATGGGATGGAGGGTGCAGGGAGTGGGTGTAGGGTGCAAGGAATGGGATTCAGATTGCAAGGAATGGATGCATGGTGAAGGGAATGGGATGGAGGGTGCAGGGAATGGGTGTTACGTGAAGAGAAAAGGCCACAGGTGCAAGGAGTAGAATGTAGGGTGCTGGGAATGGGTGTTGGGTGCAAGGAATGGGATGCAGGTTGCAGGCAGGGAAAATGCCATAGATGCAGGGATGGAAGGCGGGGAAAATAGGGCTCCAGGAATGGGATCTAGGGTGCAGGACGAAATGTAGGGTGCGAAGAATGGACTGTAGGGTGCAGGGTATGGATGTGGGGTACAGGGAAAAGGCCACAGGTGCAGGGAATGGGATGCAGGGTGCTTGGAATTAGGATGCTAGGATGTAAAGTGTAAGGTATGGATGTAGGGTACTAGGAATGGGATGCAGGGTGCAGCGAATGGGATGCCAGCTCCAGAGCAGGTGGATGCAGGGTGCAGGGGATTCAGGGTGCAAGCACTGTTTTTGAAGGTTGACAAGGAAGGGAAACAGGAGGCGCCAAGGTGCAGACAGGTGGGTGCAGGCTCCCTGGACGCCGCAGAAGCTGTTCTGACCAGGACGGTGGCTCCGTGCCGTGCCGTGCCGTGTCGTGTCGTGTCGTGCCGTGCCGTGCCGTGCCGGACCGGGCCGGGCCGAGCCGCCAGGTGGCGCTGCGGCC
>VWZS01010507.1:1517252-1557732 GCA_013397075.1 Rhabdornis inornatus | reverse complement strand
AAAAAAGGTGGAAAAAGAAAGAAAGAAAAGAAAAGAAAAGCAATTGGCACATCTGCATTCCGTTCCCATGGCGACACAAAGCACCGTGCTCTCCGCCGAGCCTCCCCAGCACGTTTTCCCAGCTGGCGTGGGGCGAGCGCCTCTGGCCGGGACCGGGGTCCCCCGGGCCCCCCGGCACCCTGGGGCAGGCTGGGAGCATCGCCACCAGCCCCTCGCCCGGCGCTGGCCGCTCACATCCCGCAGCGATGATTCCCGCGCTGCCGCCAACCCGCACGGGTCGTGACAGCTCCGGGAAGGCTGCAGAGAGAAACCTTCCTGTGGCAGGGCTTGCGAAGGCTAGTAGCTGTCGCTCTGCCCCCCAGGAGATGCTGCGGGAGATGGGGAGGGCTGGGAAAGGCGCTGCCGCGTTCCCGCTACTCGGCGAGGTGGAGCGCGGGTACCCTGCTCCATCCTCTCCTCCGCAGTGGGCATCCCTTGCCGAGGGAGACGGGAGCACCGCAGGGCCGAGCCGCCCGTGCCCGGTGGCGTTCGGGGGCGGCGAGAGGTGGGAGCCCCCCGCACCTCGCAGGCAGGTTTTCCACCTTCCCTTGCCCGGGGTAATGGCGTCAGATGCCACGTAGGCCCGCAAAGCTAAATCTGCCTGTGCACCCTTCCAGGGCCAGCAAAGCACCGCCATAACTACAGTAAGGAAAAAGGATCTCAGCCTGAATTTGGCTATACCGGGAGAAAGAAAAGTTCTGAGGAGCTGGTATTATATATTCTAATGAGAAGTCATTGGAGAAATTAAAAAGGGCAGAGAAAGACGAAGACGCCAGCACTAATTCCGCAGGAAGCCTCCCAGGGAAAAGGCTGTGTGAGTGTGAACGCTGAAAAGCATGAAGGCCTGGAATTAGACTATCATTTAGAAAGCGTTACTAATCCGAAGTTACAGCAGTAATTCCATGATTTGCTGGGTCCCACACGCAGCGCCAGAATTAAAGATACGGATTTTCTAGAAATGTAACTCAACTGTGGCACCGAGTCTCGGCAAGATCCGAATGAATCATTCATTCCAAAGGCAGCGAAAGACGTGTCATTAAGAACCAACCTCCTTCTCTCCAGCCCATCTGGAATATGTATACTCGATGCAATCCCAGAAATTGTGGAAGAGATCGGAGGTGGGGAGGAAGGAATGTAGTCCTTTCCCTCCTTTATTATGTTGGCTATTTTTAAGAAATAATTTTCCAATTATTTTCCCAATATTGTGAGTGGCACTCAATTCTTCTCCTATTTATTTTTTTTCCCCCTTTCGTGTGCTAGCATCGAGTCAGGTGCAAACGGTTTCAGTGGAGATGCTTTAAAACTAGACTGAACAAAGCAGGAGGGAACTGAGCAAGGTGGTTGATGAATGCATTTATTCCGGAGTAATGATTTGATGGGGGATGGAGGAAAGAAACATTCAAATTCCTAATGAATGTAATTCAGGAGGAATCATTCAACCAGCATGTTAGAGAAAATCTGTTTGGTGGGAGTGTTCTGCACTGGCAGAACCCAGGAGGTATTTCTGTTCCTGGCTTTTGTAATTGCAAAAAGGTGAAAATATAAAAAGAGGATCTGAGGAAAAAAAATATACACACATATAATAAATGTCTTTGTGTGTGTATATATAAATACATCTATATATATAATTTTATGAAATAAAATGGAAGTGTGGAAATCAGTGTCTACATGAGAACTCTTACAAAGGATTGATGCAAGCTTTTTAACCTTGCTATTCAATCAGCTGGTCAGAAACCACTCTTGACTTTTACTATTTTTTTTTCTCCACAAAATCACCTCTCCTTAGCTGATTTTTCAGGTATTTTTTCAGGCCATGTACTTGGTACACTTACTCCACAGCAGTTCCCCTGAAGGGGTCTGAGACAGGGACTGAGCGATTTGGCCTTTAATGTCCAGGAGAGAGAAATTGTGGTTGAATTTTTTTCTGGTGCTTTAATACTTCATTTTTGCCCCCATTGTTGGCATGAACCTCTGGTTGTCTCAAGGAGGTGTGAAGGCAGCACCCCATCAATTAACAAGGGAGGTGGCAGTGAATGATGGGGGACCGTGGTGAGAATCCCCATCTCATATGTGTGTGGGTGGGGAGTGAGGCAGTGGATGAAGCCCACCAGCAAATCTCTGCTTGTGGCATACCCGCTGCATCTAGAGAGTCCTTGGCAGCCCCACCGACAGGTCTCTGCTTTCTGTCTTTTTTAAAGTGTCATATTGGAAGGGAGGTCCCCAAGGGTCTGTCTTTGGGCCAGGAATGGATTTTGGCTGGACACAGTTCCCTTTGTGGCTTTGCTTTTTGCCCTGTTAGGGTAGCTGTTGGTTTGGATGGATCTTTGCCCCTGCATAGGCGAAACCCAGAAGGGAAGGCGTCTTTTTCGGGTGTCCATGTCCTGGCATTCCTGGTTCTTTCTCTTCTCACTGAAACTCTCCTGGTGGAGCAATAGGATGCAGCGTAGGCCAAACATGGGTGAGGTTCCTGGAGCTGGGTTGTGATGTCTTTGTTCTTCAGGCAGAGCTGGGGATGGGCAGAGAGAGACAGAAACAGAAGAATCGGCATGTGCCATTGGGGGATAAATGGAAAATACAGTGTGCGGGTTTCACCCCAGGGAAATGATGCTCTGGGAGATCGCGTGCTCCAGCTCATGATTTCCCACCTTTTCCTAAAACTTCTCCTCCATGCAGTGGGTTTGGCTTGGTGCATGAGATGAAGGGGGTTTATACTCAATACCTGGGGAAGCCAAACTCACCAGGGCTCGGGGTGAGGTGGAGAGAGGCTGTTCAGGCCCTGCTGTTTGAAGGAGCTCCGCTGGAAGCCAGGCTGTGTGAGCATGCATGCTTGGTTATGGATGAAATCCCATCAATGGGCATTTTTGTGGAACTGCCTGGCAATGGCGAGTTGCACTCTTGAGGCTGGGCTCAGCCATTTCTTTTGTCTCTCTTGGCTCCCATGCCCTCCCTGCACCCTTAATTCAAACAGGCAGTGCTCCCCTTTACCTGCTGCTCTGACCTGGCTTTGCCCGTGCTGCTGGAGAAAGGGCAGAGCCCAGCACCTTGGAGGGTCCATCCTTACCTGTGGCTGTGGATGGGTGCTGCTCATCCACCAGGGAGGGATCACAGCTGCCTGCTGGAAGCACTCTGGTGTCTGGGTAGAGGGAAGGTGCTGATTTGGCATCTGCAGGTGCAAGCACTGAGGCACCTGGCACGTGGTGGTGCACGCACACCGTTCGTGGTGTGGGTACCATGTGTCACTCTGACACTGCTGCTGCCACATTGCAGCCCCTCAGTCACCCTGAGTCTCTGGATGTCCCCAGGGGCTACCAGCATAAGATGGACATGTGGCTGCCCACTCTGGCTTCCCCAACACATGGTACAGGGAGTTGCCCTGCCCAGGTCGGGGATTTTGGTGTTTCATGCCCACAAGCCTGGTCACCTTAGAAAGGTGTTTGCCAGGACCCAAACTGGAAAAACATCATCTCGGGCTTCTCACCATTCCTCTGTCCCTCTGAGTGCACATGTCTGTGACTAGAGCTTGCATACGAGGCTGGGCCATCACACTGCACAGCCAGGCTCCCGGCATCCGCAGAGAGTCAGGACGAGGTTCTGGCTTTCGTGTTTTCTAATATTTATTCAGGGGCTCAGGTTTGGTTAGGAGTGTTTGCCTTGAAAGCTGAGGAGTGGGGGTAAAAAAAAGAAAATGGGGGGAGCAAAAGAACACAATCTCCGGCAGTTAGCTGTCTCTTGGAAACTCAGCTTGCTGTTCCTATAGAGGCTTTCTCTTTTCCTTCACCCTGGTCTGGCCTTAAGTACCACTTTAAGCGGGCTTTGCTCATTCACATCCAGGCTCCTTAGAGCAATTGAGCCTGCGGGGGTTTGAAAAGAAGGGACAGTCCTTCAATGGCAGGACCTTGGGCCAGGCTAATTGGTTTTGGTTCAAGGGGATACTGGATTTGTGAAAAGCCCAAAGACATCTTTCCCACGCCAAATCCCGACTCTTTAGAGGGGGAAGTGAGGGGTGCTAGGTGGAGAAGGGAACTGAAAGAAAGATGGTTTAGTTGAGGAACCTCGTAAGGACCCGCACGCCCAGCAGCCTCGGCAGGGATGGGGCAGTGCCCAGGGTGGCACAGCAGCAGGGGCAAGGTGCCCTTCCTCCTCAGGGCAGTGGACAGCGGTGGCTGGCTCCTGGTAGCATGCTGGCAGCAGTGGCCTGGTTTCATTAAAACCAGGCTTTTTCAATGCGTGCCAGATTCCCATGGAGATGCCACGAATGCAGGAAGGATGGGATGTGGGTCCAGAAACCAAATTCCGTTTGTGTGCTCACCTGTGCAGCCGTGGGGGGAATTTGTTGAGGTCTCTTCTATCTCATTTTGATTTAGGAATTTATTTATTTTTAAGCATTGACTCTCTCTGGCACCATTCCAGCAGTCCCACGACCTTTACTCTCCCCAATCCATAAAAATCACTTAATTATTGGGCTGAAAATCAAGGCTTGGAAACAAAGCCAGCTTATGGGACCATCAGTTCTTGATATATTTCCTGAGAGGACATATTTCTGGGCACCTTCAGAGCAGAGCACGCAGCTTGTTGGATATGAGATATCAAGGCATTATTTATTGAGGAAGTCTTCACACTCCCTCATCTGTTATAATTAACTGATGACATTTTTTCTTAGGTTCAAAATATGGTGAAAAAAGTATAATTAGCACGAAGCTGAGGCACCGCATTAAAATGTCTCCTATAGTTAATGTAGGGTAGTTGTGCTATTTATTATAGGAGGGGCTGGCTCTGACCTCTGTGTTGCCTAACACTTTTTATTGTAAGGATTCTTGAACTTTTTTTTCTTTTTGAGAACCTCTGACACTCCCATTGTTTGCTGTGGGCCCTTGAAATTCGTCTGGGGGAAGCTCTTCGAGTCGAGAAATGCCTATTCTTTGTCCCTTAAATTCCTTTCAGGTTTAGCTGAATTATGAATTGTTCAGAATCGCGATTTCCCTTCGCTTGCCTCTTGAGGGGGAAAAAAAATTAAAATTTATTGTTTCCCTGGAATAGTAATAACAGATCAGAAGCAGGGTGAAACCATGGACTCCCACCACTTTATTGCAGAGCTCTGGGCCAGCCAGAGAAGGTGGGAGGGTGTTCACAGCCAGCTCCATCACCCCTTTCCACCTTTAGGTCGTACCCTTCCAGCACAGAACCTTCTCCTGGGAGAAAACTCCTCTGTGTTCTGGTGCCAGGAGGAAAAAGTGAAGGGTATGTGGGTGCATTGGCCTGGGCACTGCCAGCCCCAGCAGTCCCCTTCTCCACCGGCCCCGGGAGAGCAGCCTTCTGCCGCTGCCAGATAACATTAGTCCTGTATTTCATAGTGGCAGAAATCTGTGCCGAGGCTTGGGGCTTGAAATCTCTCTGCCTGCACAGGATGAAGCAGGGATGGGTGCGGGGTGGAGGAAGGGGAATTTGTTACACTTGCCTACAATTGTTTTTCTTTTTGCTTATATAAACAATCTATTATTTATTAGCTATAAATAATGCATTTTTCTGTATGTTTAGAATGCACGTGATTTCTGTATATTAAAAATGTACATGGTTGAAGGCACCAACGCAAGCGCTGGCAAGTCGGGGGTACCTGATTTCATTTTGACCATGAGACATTAATTCAGCCTCTCCCTGCCCATGCCCTTATGAGGCTGACGACACGGTCACAGCCTATTTTTAGCTCACTCCCTCTTTTCCTGTCCAGAGTGGCTGCACAGCGAGGTGGAATTAAGGTTGCATGGACAGCCATAAATTGGACACTTCCTAACTTTGAAGTGCTTGACCATGCAATCTAGGCGAGGGCTCTTCAGGGCAGTATTTCTGCATGTGGCAGTAACTGCATTGGCTGGGGACGTCAGACACAGGGGTAGAGAAGCTGTGGAGCAGAAAAGACCTATCAGACTATTGAAAGTGTTCGTTTGAATAGGTGGGGGAGTCAACACAGCCTACACTTGATCTGAGCTAAATGGCCAAGAAGACGTCTCCAAGCTGAGAGGGGGAAGCCTTTGTTCCTTCAGTCCCTGCCTTGATGTTTTCTTTACCTTTGGTTTTCCCTCGTTCCCTCCTAAGGAGGTTTGGGCTCCTGCTCTTGAGGAACCTTTGGCTCGTGTAGTGAATTGCTGTGCTGGTGGAAGTGAGGGTGTCCCTAGGAATGTGCACACACACGCACGCTCCCGTCATCGCACCAGCAGACGTGTGCTACCAGCTCGCAGGTACTTGCTGATTGGCGTCCTTGCTTTGCCTTGCACACTCCCTCTTTCCCATGTCACTGTCAGGAGCCATTCCACATGTTGGAGGGAAAGGAGAGGCCTTTGTGTTTTACATAGGAGGGATAATCTCTTTTTTAGCTGCTGGAAGAATTACTCCAAAGGTGATTATATGCAAAGCACATTTATCTTTTCTTGAAATAGCACTTTTTTGTTTTCTTTTTTTTCCTTTGTTTATTGGTGGGTATCTCCATTCTGGCTCTCAGTAAGATGCTTGGCTGTCTGTATTGAGTGGAGTGGACACCTTGAGCAAATCAGTCTGGAAAGTAAGCAGCCCTTTGTTTTAATTTCCCAGGTATAATGCAGTCACAGCCCCTTGCACATACCTTGTGCCAATACCAGAGCACTCTCCCCCAGCTGGCAGTGTATTTGCCCTGGGTTACAATTACTTGACCGAGCAATTTTGTGTTTCCAGAATTCCTGGAACCTGATACCTGCCTGGGGCTGTTTCTGGATCAGCACAGATATCAAAGTGTCCTGTGTTTGGTTTTCCATTGTTTGGGTTTGGCTTGTGTTTCATGAGCATCTCTTTCATAACTTTCCCCCTCTCTCCTGCCTCTCAGTTCAGCAAAGGGCCTGTCTATCTGAATACAGGCAATAAACATCTGTTCTCACCCTCACTTCTGTTAATGAGATAGAGACAGGTAAGCATCACACATACCAACTTCTCTGCTCTCAGCAACATCAAGGAAACGGTGACAAGTTATTAATGGAAAGTGATGGTCTGGGTGCTAATTAGTGCTTCCTTTTCAACTTTTACCTACATGTCTGCTGAGATGCCCATCCCAGCCTCTCCTCTCTCCCTGCATCCCTTTGTTTCCATCGTGTTCTGTGTTCACTGTGCACATCCCATGTCAAAGAGTCTTCTCTATTTTTCCCTACTGATCACTTTCTGCATCCCTTCATTCCCTTTTTTTCCCTTTTTCCCTGGCACCCTCACCCTTCTGAGGTTGTTCCAGCCAAAGAATGAGCGTAATATTATAGTAGGATCTGAAAGCTTGGGGATGGGATATGTGAAGTTGGTCAGGAATTGCTCATCTTCATCACTGGGTAGTAATATTTGCTTGTGGCACTGGTGCACGGGGTCAAATTACCCTTGGGATGTGAGGTCAGAGATCTATCCCCTCTTCCCACAGGTAATGCTGTAGGAAGCCTCCCAGCAGCTCACAGGTCTTGATCATGGAGCAATTAGTATTTAAAGTAGATCTTCTGGTAATGCCCGGAGACCAAGTAGGACAGGCCTCCATGGTGTGAGCCTGCAGGAGATGACAGGTCCTGCCCCAGAGAGTTTGTGATCTAAACCCTAAATGGTTTTGCTGTCCACCAGCCCCTGGTTTTTTAATGGCTGGTTTTTGAGATCCACCCCAATTTATGCTGCAGCAGCTACATGATTCCTGGTCTCAGCTTGGTGCCCAGTCTCTCCCATTTTTCTTTCTTCTGGTCCCTGGGCTCTGCCCCTTCCCCAGGGACACTAATCATCCCCTCCTCACCTTTTCTGCATGGACTGTGGCTTTCTTGCTGCCAGGTTTGTGTCCCAAGGAGCTGCCTAATCTGCCCCTGTCATTCCCAGTCACAGGCTCCGCACACACCATAGCTTTATGGGGAATGCTTGCAGGGCAGTGGGAAGAGGCAGCCATGGTTTGCACATCAGCTAATTAATTTTCATGACTGAACGATGCTGCCTGGTCTCTTGTTTATACTCCTCGCCTCTCCCCTTCTCCCCCTCCTCGCTGACACACACACAAGACGACACATCTCGCAGGAACGTCAGCATCCTTCCACAGCCTTGAGACGTGAGCAGTTATTCTGTTGGCTTGTCAAACGTGGGTTTCCCTGCTTCATGGTACACAGGGGCCCCCTGTTTCACATTTGCTGATTCTTATTAGACCCAGTGCGCCAGGGCCCTGTCTCTCCCTGCAAAGCAACGCGCCGCATCCCATCCATAAATCCAACCCTGGAACAAAGCCTCTTCTACCCTGCCCCATATTTCTACCCAGCCTGCCCGCTTTCCCCTCTCTCTCTCTCTCCCCCTCTCCCGTGCTGAAGGTTTCCTAGTGCCAGGGAGATATGATAATTCTTGTGAAGAGAGCATGAAATGCCTCTGCTCTTTGTGTCTGTTTAATTCAATGAGAATCCCAGCCCCAGATGTCATGAATGGTGGGCTTTGTGCTGGCCCTTCCTAAGCCCTAACCGCCAGCCCAGCTCTCTGTCTTTCTTGTTTCCCACCACTGGACACTGATTAACAAACTAAATTATTTTTCCTCCCTAATGATGTTTTCCCACTTTGCCCACCAGGCTGGAAGAAGCCACGGGGAGGAAAGAGTTTGTGCAAAGGATGAGATAGCCAGGGAGAAAATTAAAGAGACAGTGTTGCTGTCTGGGCTCTGGCAATGCAGGTCCACTCGGCTTTATTTCCTTATTAGAGAATGGGGTCGTGTCTGGCTGTATTTTACGTGGCTGGGTGTATTTCAGCCAAGGGATGGGCTCGAAACATCTGCACAATGTATGCTCTGGAGCATGCCAGGGTCTATAACTCACTTGCAATTGTGTGTGCAAGTTTGCACGGCCCCAAATTTAAGGTCTCTTTTCCAAACATGAGTGACATGTGGTAATTACTTGACATCCGTCCATGCATATGGGAACCTCTTTCTAATTGAGACAAATTCTCTTTTCCTTAATCAGACATGACTGAGAGTTCGTGGAGTGAGATGCCTTGGGAAGGGCTGGGACGTCTCCACCTGAGCAAGGAGAGGTGAGTCCCTGGAAGTCTTGCTGAAGGATCGAGTCCAACTCGTGTGGGAGACCAGCTCTTTTACCTGATCCCTCTCGCCCTCCCTGAGCCAAATTCCCAGCCGGGCTTTTGAAACAGGGCCAGTTGTTAGCTGCTGCTAGAGAAGACCAGCAGCGCTTGACTTTTACTACTGCCCCTAGCGGGAGGCAGGTGGCCAAGGCAGGATTGTGCAGAGCCACCTGCTTCTTGGAGCCCAGCAGTGCCTCCTTGCTGGACACCAGCAAAGCTGTGTCCAGCAAACACCCTCCTGGAGCAGTAAAAGAGGATGGGTGTCAACCTTGTGAGTAGAAAAGATGATAGGGACGGAGAGAATCTTTTAACAACAATCTAGGGGTCGGAACTGTGCCGTTGGGAATCATTGAGAGGGGGTTGGTTTGGCATTTTGATTTAAAAAAAACCCAAACAAACAAAAAACCAGAACCCCTGTGTTGGTGGTGTGGACTCTTCTCAGCTGGGACACAGGCAGGGACAGGTCTGATGGACAGGGGATGACGGAGAGCTGGGTGTGCTTAGGAAGGCTCTAGAGTGGTGCAGTGCTCAGCCCTGTATTTATCAGACAATACAATATATGTTTTTATCTCTCACAATTGAGAGCTTGAGTCAGAGAGGCCCAGAGCTCTGCCTTTCCCTGTGCAGGTCTGGGAGGTTTGTGCAGGCTCAGCTTGTGCAGCAGCTGCCTCTGTCAGAGCCACACCAGTGCTGCGGTACCCAGCCATGGTTTCCCTTTTCCTCAGCTTCGACTCAAAGGGGGGAATAAACAGGGAAAAGGGAGTTGTTTGCTTGCACCCACCAAGCCCCTGCAAGCACACCCACTGCATCCAGCAAAGCACTGCCTCACGTATGGCCTTTGCTTCCCACTGCAGTCACATCTGACCCTTATTACTTCTGCAAGTTAGAACAAGGCAGGAAAAATGGCTGTGCAGTGAGTTTCTTCATGCGCCAGGATTTATTAAGAACAATAGGGGAAATCAATCCATCTATGTAGAATACATCGCAGGCTGCAATGGGATAAAGCATTTATTCCGCTCTTGAAGGGTAGAGCTATAACTCATGGGAGGCAAAACCTTAGTGCTCTGGAGTCCCTTCCCTTCATGTGTGCAAAGAAATGCTTTAGCCCATGGCAACCCACCACCTATTGAATTTGTGTGGAGAATCTGCCGTCCTTCCCCTTTGCCGGCCCCTTTTTGGAAGGCGAGTCACTCATTAAAACACACCTCTGGAAAAATGAAGGGGCTGTCGGTTCGAAGGCATCTCTGCATCTCGGTTTTACTTTAAACAGAAAGGGAATAGAAATGTCTCAGTGATTTAAAAGCAACCCCCCACCAATTTTGAATGGACAGATTGTGCTTTAACCAACGCAGGATTTGCTGCAACTTTCTGCTGATGCCCAAGGACCAGGCGCTGCAATTACAGCAGAGAGGGATGGGTTGGGGTGTTGTGACAAGGCGAGATGCTGTGCAGGGAGATGTGTGTTGTGCAGCTGAACACCTCCAGTGCTGACTAGATAGATGTGTGTGTGTATATATAAGTACTCCCTGTGCCCAGCTCTCTACTCGTGGTAGAAGGCATGCAGTGCAAAGACTGGAGCAGTAGTTAGCAGGGGCAAAAGGTGACCAGGATTTGTTATAATCTTTCTGGGTGTGACAGAGTGTGAAGCTGGGGGGGCTGGGGGGGTTGGCATTAATAGTGAAGTGGTATTTTCACTAAGCCTATTTTCACTGGGTCTAATCTATGTTGTAGGAAGAGGATCTCTTCCATAGGGCAGACCCAGCGAGGCTGATGAGTTGTTTGGAGGGATCTGGGCTGCCAAGGAGCACGGGCAGTGGGAAGCGAGGCAGTTGAGCAGACACGTCAGACGGCCTTCCTCAGCAGAGATGTCTTGGTAGGTAGCGTGCTGTTGGGCAGATGGGGTTAATTCTTACACCCAAATCAAAAGGCAACCGAGGGGGGAATGTTTTATTAATGAAAGCAGCCCTTTGTGAGTATTCCTCCCGAGGCACATTCCCTCCACCCGCTGCCTTCCCCCCTGGCTGCTGTCTGGCCCCACATCTTGCTCAGTACCTGCTCAGCTGCCACTCACCCACTGATAGGTTTCATCAAGAAATGTCTCCATATGTGTCTGAGTCCTGGGTATGTGGGATGGGAGGAGGAGGAGAGATGAGTCCCTGGCCATACTGGAGATAGGGGTTTGCCACAGGCAGGCAGAGCTCGGGCCGTCACAGGTTGCACATCGGCCCATTGATTGTTGCAATGGTGCTGCAGGAGTCACCTCTTGCTGGCACCGAAGAGCAAGAGAAACAGAGTGCAAGGTAAAATGCAGGTTGAAAATGGGTACTTCAGTGGGTAGGGGATGAAGGGAGCAGCTGGAGATTGGATTGGCAAGGTTGGAAGTGCCTTGCCCACCATGCAGTCTCCTTCCCATCCCACTGCCTCTCTGCATGCCAAGCAATGGGCTCCAGAGAGGAGCAGGGGATTTCTGTGAGAGCAGACTCTTCTGGTCTTTCTTTCCCTGCTGTCTCCCTGTGCCCGTGTCCTCGGGGGCCCTGGACACCTTGTTCTGTTAAAGGATGGGGCTGTGGGAGTGGCAAGGGCTGTGTGTGGAGATTATTTCTGTCACTTTGTTAAAAATAAAACAAAAGCTGGTTTATGACAATTGATTCAGGAGAAAGAGGAAGTGGAGCTCAATTCCCAGAGCACCTTTTAGCAAGGCTCTGCATGCGCGGGCGTGTGTCGTACGTGTGTCAGAACTGAGCACCCACGGAAGGCCGGGTCGGGAAACCTCACATAGAAGCGGGGAAAAGACCCCAGTGCATGGCTGCTTCCCTGAGGGAACCCCCGCAGGGCTAATGTTTGATCTGAGGCTCCGTTGTACTCCTCTGAAACCTTGGGATGTCAGGAGCTCGAAGGGAGCCTGGGATGGAAGAGGATGCTATTTGCATTTTCCTATGAATGCATCTATTTGTATAAATCTGGTGTCTCTGTGCATGCGCACACTCCCCTACGCATGCATTTGTTTGAAGAGCAACACGCTGTCCCCGTAGTGTTCTCCGCTCAGGGCCAGAACTGGTTAGTCTGAAATTCAGGCTCTTCCTGAAGGAGCTGCAGCTCCCCTCCCTGCTTCAAATCTAGCAATGGCTATGGACATAGGAGTCCCGAGATGGTTCACCATGCGATAGCAGAGTTTCATTGTGGGGGATGAAGGCTCCCCCTTTCAAATTTGCACAGACATCAAAAGAGTCTGGAAGGTTCAAACAGATCACAACGTAATCAAAATGCCAAGCCACCGTCTGCTTCTGCCTTTGGGTTGACAAGCAGGATTAGCACCCAAGGGAAGCAGGGTGTAATAGTGTTTCACGGGCACTGTGAACAGCCCAGGAGTGTGTGGAGTACAGAAAGGTTAGCCGAAGGGCAGGTCTAGCTACAGACGTACGGTTGGGGGGCGGATTTTAGAGCAAGGAGCTCTACACGTACAACCTCCGTGGGTATTTACTTTAGCAGAAGGCAGGACTCTCCTGTATACCAGTGATGTCACGCTGGAAGCAGTTTAAGCTGAACTGGAGAAAGCCAGTTTAAGAGTGGAGATGTGCACCAGCGTGGCGAGGAGCAGCAGCAGTTGACCTATAGTGCTGTCATTATAATGGTGTGGTTTTCCGTGTAGACAACCCTGGAGCGGAGCAGCTAGCCTGCCATCCCTTATGTTTCACTGTCTAGCTGAGATGTATAACATGGCCCTGCCTGCATGCAGTTGCAATCACCCTCTGGTTCTCCACAGAGTACTGGAGCAGATGCCAAATTTTCAACGTGCATTGTGTGCCTATTGCACCGTGTGAAATAGTCCCATCATAGCTAAAGACACATGAAATGCTTCCCAAATAATGCTTTAGTGTCAGTAATTGCTGGTCTTGTCCTGAGCGCAGCCCGAGACCAGAGATGAGGGTTCCTTGGTTGGTATTTGGTGTTGCTCAGTTGGAAAACTGAGCAACACTGATGTGTCCACTGTAAAGCTCCCATGGAGTGAGAAATGTATCTGTAGCTTTGTCTGTGTCATCTGTATAACCATGCGTTTTGTAACTGGCTTTGTTTTAAATTTGTGTTAAATTAAGGTTTAGGAAGCTCATGTCTTCTTTACTGATATCTCTGCAGTTTTGGTTTGGGATTTATTTTGATTTGGCCAGGAGAAAGGCATAATTTGCCCATAACTTACTCTCTGATGGCTGGACAGGTGACATCTTGCCTTGTAGCTCTCGGAATGCTGTATCTGTCCAGGCCGTGTCTTCCAGGGCCAGTCCAGTGCCTGGCAGCCTTCAGAGCTTGCTGGGACACAGTGAGGCAGGCGGTGGCCTGTGTGGGGATAAGCCCACTCGTGTCCAACAGTGAAGCCATGGCAAGGGCACAGCCACCTCTGTGGCCACAAGCAGGGCCCAGGCAATGTGTGCTGCCTGGTGAAGATTGTTCCAGCCAGAAGGGCTGTGGAAAGAGCTGTGGGAGTGCTGCGTGCCCAGCGCCTTGGCACCGTGAGCAGGGCCTGAGCTAAGATGGCCGCTCACCAGCCCACTCTAGCCCACCATGGCAACTCCTTTTCTCCCGGGGCCCCCCTTTACTGGCTGCCACTGCTCCCGGGTGCCCACTGCCTCAGGGCTGGCGGAGGGGAGCCTGCTGGGATGGGCCAGCTGCAGGCCTGAGGCAGCGTGGGCCCCGGCGGCCATTTTGCGGGAGGCGAGCGCTGCCTGTAAGATGGCCGCATGGGCATGAGGTGGGGTGCAGCGCTGCCTTGTCCTCACCACGCTGCCTCCCTCACGCTGTCCCCTCCTTATCTTGCTAATTACCGATGAAGGCAGAACAATAACGGGAGCTGGCATGCCCCAGTTCTTTCTCTGCCACCTCCTTCCTCGGGCGGAAAATCTGCGCGCACACCTCCCCCCCACTGCCCGCCAGCCCCTCTGTGATATTAACTGAATTAACATACTTCCTAATTTGCCCTGTGTTTTTCCTGCGCTGGGTCCCAGCCGCCTTGTCATGGCTTCTCCAACTGGTGGGGAAGAAGCGAATGCGTTCATCCCCTCCGCTCGTTTGGTTGTATGCGAAAAATCCTTAATGACATCTAAAAGGGGTGGTGGGACAATAGCCCACGCGGGGTTTGGCAGGAGACGTGCGATATTTACCCCGCCAGACCATCCTCGCTGCCTCTTTGCCGAGGGATTACGACGGCCGCCGTCCCCGCGTTCCTCCATTTATTTATTTTGCTGGTGGCGGGGGGGACGCGTTGGCACGCGGCTGCTTTGTGCGCCTTGCTTCACCTATGAAAAGGACATATTAAGGTGTTGCCATAAACCCCCAGATGACAAAGAAAGCGCCTTTCTCTTCTGCTTGTGGGCAACAATGATAGAAGCCTTTAAAACCAAGAATTTTTTTCCCCCCCAATTGCAGAAGGCTTCCCCTAAAAGGAACTTAAATATATACCATTAATTCTAAAGCACTGAGCTCCTGCTAACTATGCCATGCGTTTTGTTTCTGATAGTATTTGTCCATTGCAGAGAGCAAGCCAAGGATGCGGAGACTCCCCCGCCCTCCTCCCTTTGTTTAAGTGACAAAATGTTTCTATGTTCTTGTTTAGAAAATAAACCTTTGTGTGTTTTTCAGCTTTTAGTTTTATTTTTTCCCCATTTATTGTGGTGTGAAATCCAAACTCCCTTCTTCCCAGATCTTGGGAATCCATGTTCCTCATGATCAATTTTCCCTCCTTTATCTAAAAATACAACATTATTTTATAGCATTACTCTGAAAATGCAGCAGTTATATTTTGAATTTGAGTATTCAGAGCTTCAGGATATTGCAATATTTTTTTTTACAAGCGATGAATGAAATGCAATGATTTAAGTGTGTAATGCACAATACAGATGCCATGCATTGTAAATACATTTCAGGGGCATAAAATCCAACACAGAGAGCCGGTGTTCCACGAAAGCCGGGAGTCCAAAAATAACTGTAAAAATGAATTGTCTGTCGGGACGAATCTCTCAGATCCAAGCCAATATTTGCAGGGTTACAATATACAACTGGCTTACTTATTGGCATAAATATCTCATTTTAAAATGTCGATGATAAACTGAAAAAGAGGTGAAGGAGATATTTGACTGATTACTGGATGCCATGGATTCCCTGCATTTAATTTCATACTTACATGCTATTTACTTATCCCATGTTTATGGGTATGCGCTTTAGCTTCATATAAATCTCTCCTGTCTGTCTGTCTCACTGCGTTCTTTTCTCTTCTGCCATCCCATCTGCTTCTCATGGTCCTTCTCCTGAAACCACAACACAGGATCTGATGGGGATAATGGGAATCCGCCTCTGGTCTCTATCATAAACATGCCAACGTGGGCTATTGTGTCGGGAGCCGGCGGTCACCAGATGGTGCTTGGTTGCCCAGGGTCTGTGTCGCTGGGTTTGATAAACCAACAGCTCTTTTAGCATTTTGTTTTCCCCCAAGATCTACCTACTGTGGCTGAGGATGGTGTAAGGACCTTGGGTAATGAATCCCAAGGGATGAAATCCTTCTGGGTGTGTTGGGCGCTTTGCAGCCTCAGCTATGCAGCTGTGAGCTGCCCTTGCAGCAGAGGTTTGTTAATCCCTGTGCTCGGCCGTGTTCACCCTGTCTGCATTCCTGGAAAGGAAAATGAGCATGGTAGTTTGGGACTGAATGCTGTCTCCATGTGAAAAGCGGTCCACGTCAACCTAAGCAGACATCTTGCTATCTTTGTGTACCAGGCTTGGGAAGACAGGGCAGAGACATCTCTGTGATGCAGACAAAATCAAGCCATCTACTCTTGCCTGGGCTCACAGACAACTCTTGAGTGTCTGCAAAAGGACTGGCTTGTGCAGGTATCATTGAGAGATGGAGATGTTACAGAGTGACTGAGGTATGGGGCTTTCCCTGTGAAAAAATGTCCTCCAGCCAGGAGAGACCCAGGGACAAATCCTGCTCTTCATTATGTGCCTGTATGTCCTCAGGAGGTCCTGGACATTGTTGTACATGTGAGCTGCAGAGCGGGGATTAATGCAGAAATAAAGATTGAAGATAAAAACAGTGAGAGCAATGGCTCTTCCTGAACACAGACAGATGGAGAGAGCCTGGCATAATTACATTTAGCAAAGGGCCGCCATGAATGAAACCAATTAAGGGAGAAGCAATGCTCATATGAGAGCGAGAGGGAGAGAGGAAAGCAGCCACCTCTCTGTGTCTTCTTGGGCATCCACCTTCTATGGGGGTGAGTCACGTACAGTCTCCAACTCAGGGGTGAGCTTGTGCATGCACCTGCCTCCTGGCTTAGGGGGACTTCACTTATCTGCCATGGTGAAAAAAGAAGGAAATGGGAAACATCGGGTGCTGGCGGGGCCAGCATGGAGCTGGCTTGCAGCCAGCCCCAGCCTCGCCGTCTCCATTGTCTCATGGCTTTAATGCGTGCCTAGAAATCCAGTATTTAGGATTCAGGTTACCTTTGTAAAGCAGAAAGGTCGTGCTCAGCGCCACTTGGCGTGGATTCCTCCAGCAGCTCTTTTGCCTGCATGCCCCATGTTGGGATGGTGTTGGCAGAAGGCCTGGGGCCAGGAGGCTGCAAGGAGCACGTCTTTGCTGCCTCTGGCATGGTGTATACACCTTGCAAGGGATGCTGCTGGCTTTGGGATTTAGGGAGGGCAGCAGGCGGTGTCCAGAAAGCCACACAAAGGAGAGGTTCGCATTTCCTGGGCAGCCAAAGCTGAGCGTGCCTTGCTGACAAGCTTGGCATAAAATCTAGCAAGGCAGAATCAATGTGTCTCTTCCTTTGGCTCTCACTTGGTGGGAGCTTCACGAGTAGCTGCTGCTGGTGGCCAAGGCTAAGAGAGGCTTTTGGGACTGTTCCTCCTGATTTCATTTGTAGTCCCAGAAATGGCTGTTTTCCAGCTTTCTTCCCTTCTTCTGCTATCTTGCTCTCAAGGGAAGGCGCCTTTTGGGTAGAAGAGCAGCTGGCAAGGCTGGACTAGAATAATTCACAGGGGTTTTAGAGCAAACCTTGGGGTTTGGGGTGTCTGTTGCAAACCCTCAGCAACTGTAACCAAGGACTGTTTAAAAGTCTCGGTTCTCACTTAAAATTAATAGAATTATGCTAACAAGAAATGTATTTAGGGACATCTTAATTGCAGGGAAAACTCTGGAAACAAGTCAAAGACCTTGTAGGGCTTAGTCATTATCAGTCTGAAAAAAACTCCTCCATTTATTTGGTTTTTGGAATGAGTCTTAGCAATTTTGGGGATCAAGACTCAAAGCTCAAGGCTGACAGTGCAGGATGCTGCATAACACCCAAACAGGGATTAAAAGAGAGCCTGACAACTCAGAGTGTCATGGATCACACTAGGATGGATAACAACTGGCTTGGGTCTCATTTAAGCCCCTAGACATACTGAAGACTCTCAGGAGTGGTCCCAGCCACTGTTGTATGGCTCTAGGCACAGAGAAACTTAGGCACAGAGGTCTGCGGTCCAGAAGGTAGTAATTGGTGATGTTGGTCCCTGGCACCCTATTCTACAAGAGAGGGATGCACATTTCTGTGTGTGTTAATGAAGGTGATGGAACAAGGCTGTACAGATGCAGACTGGCTGTGCCTGTGGATATGTGTGGCTCTGTCTCATTCTGGGATCAACTTAAAAAACAGTATTTTACTTCCACGCTGCCAGGACTCAGAAAAAAAAAGCTTTTTAAAATTTATCTGGTCCTTGCTTTAACTGGGAGTTCATGTACTGTGTGCAGCACTGTGGAGGACTCTGCTTAAGAGCCAGAGAACGAGATCCTGTCTCTGTGGTGTCCTCATAGGACTGTGCAGGATCTCCCCAGGCTGCTGCAGACATGTCCCAAGTTGCCACTTGGACCAGTGACTCAAGGGAATGTGCTCCTTCAGCCCATTTGTGATACATTTCATAGGTATTGCCTTGGTCCCAGTGGCCTCTTGTCTGAATGTGCTGTTGCCAGTGTGAGTTTTAATACATCTTATGTAGAAATGTACTGGAGCTCTCCAGAATGAAGGGCAAACTGCATGTGTGATTCTGGACCTGTACCAAGCCTTTAAGGCGGTTGTGGTCCTGCACAGTCCCCAGCCTGGGCTTCCTGATGGTGTAGCACTGAGGAGCAGAGTAGAAATAGAGGGCTTCTGAGTGGGTACAAGGCTGGGACCCATCTGACTGATTTTGCTTGCAATCAGGTGAATGGGTGATGTGTCACAGCAAGCTGAGAGCTTGGGAAGGAAACAAATGGTTCACATAGATAAGTGCTGGCTGGGGAGCCAGCGGGCGCCTATTCCCTTGCAAAGGAAAGATCCTTCCTTCAGCTTGTTGCATTTCTGTAGGCTCTGACTGGCTTCTGCCTCCTTGCCTCTTTCTCATCCCCAAAGGACAGAGACTGAAGGAGTGCCTGCTATTGCTGCAAGAGCTTGAGGATGTGGTAGGAAGTGGCTGGTCTCTGCTACCTAATTAGCAGCATGGCTGAGTGCTGGGAAACAAAGGCTCCGGTTTCTACACTCTCTTCATCCTTCTTCCCTTCCTTCCTACCCCCTGAAAGAAACCACCCTACTGATACCATGGGATGTTTCCACAGATACCTCTGTGGGTCCATGGATGTGGAGGGGACTGTCTGGTTGTGTGCAGTGGGATGAAGATGGGGATGGTGTGCTTTATTCCAGACTTGGATCAAGCACTCCAGGGAAGGTGTGGCTGGAGGCACGGGATGCATCTCTTCTGCTTGGGCTGTTTCCAGCTGCAGCTGTCTCGAAGCTCTGCAGAGTGCCCTTCTGCCTCCTGTGGGGAAAACCTGCCTGTGTTGACCCATTTGGGCATGGAGCAAGCAGAACTGGCCACAGATGCCTGCTGCGAGAAAGGCTTTGCCTGTTCCACGCTCCAAAGGCAGTACCAGTCTACTGGGATTGTGGCACCAGTGATCAGTGGGGCCAGTGCACTTGGCTGAGGGGCTGAGAGCTGCAAGGGCTCTGCTGGGGAGGGATTCTCTGCATCTTGGGGAGTTTTCACACCTGCATCCTCTGATCAGACTCACTCAGTGAGAGTCATGGTGGCAGGCAGAGGGACACAGGGGTGTTTGAACTGCGTGCTGTACTCCTGAGGGACTTGCTTTATGGCTGTGCAGAATTAGTCTGTGTTTTCTAGGCCACCTCTGAAAAGTGGCTGAAAATTTGATTTCCATAGCCTGAAAACTGAGCTCTGTGTTTGGCTCCTTAAAAGACAGACAAGGACTAGAAATCTCCAGCGACCTGAGAGCCCAGCCAAGCTCTGAATGGCTCAGTGAGAGTGGAAATGGGCTTTGCAGTTTGCTTTTACCACAGTCAAGCTTACTGCTGTTGTTCCCCCAATTTGTGCACAAGTGCTGCACTGAGGAGCTTCCCAGCTCCTCTCTGCTGCCTGAAGTTGCTTTGGCAGAAAGGCTGGTTTGGGAAGGACTGGAGTGGTGGCTGTCAAGACTGGCACCTCTTTAGTGCTGTGTTTTCATGGCTCTGCTTGGAAAGGGCGGGTGGGCACGAGGCCACCAAGCCCTGAGAGGAGGGATGTCTCTGGTGACGGCCACTCATTTTGCCATGCAGCCCTGAGGAGCGGGAGGCTGTGTGTCAGCCCGATGGAAGCTCTCTGCAGGTCCTGCTGCCCGAGGAGCTGGCAGTGACACATTTCTGACACAAACTGAGAGGAGATGCCGGCGTGAGATCCCGGTCATGTCATCTGGGATCAGGTACCAAACCCAGCCGTCGCTGCAAGCCGTGAAGGAAGCAGCTGCCCCAAGCGATGGTGAACATGATCCAGAGCTAATCCCGAGGCATCTGCTCCCTGTGTGTGCCTGTGGCAAGGTGCTATCCTCAAGGTCTCCCAGCCCCACACCACAGCTGCTGATGGGGCTCTATGGCTCTGTGCAGAGTGGAGCTGTAGATGCCAGAGGGATGCTGGCTGAGGATGTGACGGGTTAGCACTGGGCTTGAGTTAGATGACGGGTGCCGGCTCCACAGGGTGCAGCCACAAATATCTCAGGGGGATTTGCTTTCCTACAGAGCCTATTGCTTTCACAGGAAGATGGAAAAATTTGGGTCCTAAAGGGATGAACATTGCCTGCACTTGGAAGGCAGACATTCCAGGAACCATAGAGAAAAAAAGATACCCACTGATTTTTTTTTTATTTTTTTTTTTTATTTCTCCCTGTTTCTGTCTGCCTATCAGCCTGTCAGCCAGCTAGATGCTAATCCACAGCAGCAGCAGCACAAATAAAGCTAGGCTAGAGGGATGCTAATTTATGCCTGGATTTCATGCTTTGTTTTACTTCCCCACTTTATTGGACAGAGTAGGCTTTGTGAGTGACGTAAAATGTTGCGTGTGCTCTCCCCATGGCAGGTTCCTGCACATGCAGCAGGAGAAGTTCATTTCTCTGTAGCCCCTGCTGCCTTGCACATGCCTTCCTCTGCCTCCGCTGGATCTTTTTAGGGGGGTAATTCCTGATAAACCCTAATCTGATGAGGACTCCCTCTAAGTTTCGTTGCACTCTATGTGAAACCCAGGGATGTGTTTCCAGTCTCATCGTGTCTTCTCTCATGGTGCCAGCATTTATGCATCTAAACTGTAATTTTTTATGCTCTTGCTGGGTAACCAGACTTCAGCCTCGGCAATTTGCATGAATAAATGTCATGTAAAATCATCTGCTCGTGGGTAGTGGCCAGCCAAAAAGTTATGTTGTGAGGCAATCTGTTCTGAGTGATCTGTTTAATGAGATGTTGAGATTTACAGCTCTCAACATCCATGGGGAAAAGCATGTATGGATTTAAGATCACAGCCCTGGGGTGACTTTATTTGTGTGGTACAAGTAGGTGAGGAGTTCTATTACTTGTTGGGAAACTCAGTATGTTAAACTGTGCTGTTGGGCATTTTAAATGCCCTGTCTTAAAGGGAAATGTAAAGAAAAGAGGTGTTAATAACAGAGGGTCTTGCATGGTTCCTTGCAAGAGTCTTGCATGGGATCCCCACTGGAACCTTAAGAGTATTGGAAAGGATGGATCAGCCACCAAAGGCAGGGAATGGACATGTTGGGGGTTTGCTGAGGTTTTCATTTCCCATTAGAGGCAAAGGGCAGGAGATGCCCAAATGCCGTTGAGTCTCTGTCCTTCCAGGCTGGTACTGACTCTGTTCCCTGAAGCCAAAGCTCCGTGAGCAAAGCAGCAAATAACTGGGGAAGGAGAGAACAGGCAAGACAGAGCTGGAGGGGGCTTTGAAATGGCCACACTGGCAGGGATTTATTAATTCCCTTGCTTTTTCACTCGGTTTTCTCACAACTCCTGCTGGCCTTTGCAGAGCAAGTTGAGGGGAAGAGCTCAGAGGTGGGTCCTGTAGCAAGGTCTGCCCTCAGCTTCACCAGGTTAAATCCTAAGTGAGGATTTAATTGCATTCAGTAAAAGCTGCCCAAATTTACAGCATGGAAATGAGAGCAGAATCACGAGTGTCCTTGTTTCCTTTTACCATCAAATAGATTTTCTCAGCCTTGAGTTCTGCAAGCTGATCTCTGTAGGGTTTTATTTCATTCGCTGTCTTCATTGCCCTATTAAAACAACAGCTCTGTCCCCGAGTCCCTGTGTGTCACTGTGTGTCGAGTGCTTATCCCTGTGTATTGGGGCACAGGAATGTGGCAATAAAACTGCTCACAACCACTTGTTTGGATAAAAAGCACAGATTTGCTTACTTGGCAGTAGTTTCACTTTTTTAAGCAGAAATGTTTGCACAGGTGACTTTTGTTTTTGTCGCAATGGTTGTGAGGAAGAAATTTTTTGCCTCATGTACATTCTTGGGTTTCTGTGTGACATTTTGCCCTGCCTTGTTTAGTACTGTCCAGGAATTTCCTAGCTTTCCTCTTATGGAAAGCACACAAAGTTCTGGGGCGGTGGATCTGGCTGCAGGAGCAATGTTGGAGGAGCAGAGCTACCTCTGCCCACCAAGGCAGGGCTCATGTGGGTTTGCATCACAGCTTTTCTCTTCTCTGACTAAGCTAAAGGACAGGAATAGTTTTTACTCCTAAGGTGCACCTGTTTGTGTAGGAGGATGTGGGATTGTGGCATTTGTCTTTGCAGCTTTCACTGGGCTCCTCCACCATCTTTCTTTAGGCTGATACCTGCTCCGATTGGGGGGAACCTCTGGGCCACATTGCATCTTGCATTGCACAGGTCCTCACGTGCAAACGCCATAGGTGTGCGGAGGTATCTGGCTTTGTGTGGGTCTCAGAGCCAGCCTCTTTGAGGTCTCTTTGTTTTGTCTCCCTCTGGGTATCTTGTGTGGATGCATTTGCATATATGGAAAACGTTGTCATCATCTTCTCCCCCTCCCCAGCTCCCGTTCCCTTTACTCTGCTGGCTCTTGGGCATTTCCAGCTGAACAGAGCCTGCCAAGGCCAGCCAAGCGCGGTGGGGCTGGGTTGAACACCCCCCATCTGCACCTTCGCTATTTCCTCCCCCAGGCGTGCCCGGGGGGGTGCTCAGGGCATTGGGGCATTTTTCCCTATTTTTTTTTTTCCTCCTGGTATTTAATAACTAGCAATAGGCAGACAGTGGGGTCCTGAAGGAAGTCTGGTCCATCCTCTGAGCCCCCAGCTCCAACTCCCTGCTGCTCTCCCCCTTTCCTCTCATGCTGTAGCGTGTCTGGCAGCAGCACCAAAGAGAGCAATCCAAACCGTGCAGCAAGGCTGCTCACTTGCTCTAAATCCACGAGGCCAGGTTTAAGCACTTTTTGTTCCTGCATGGAAAAGCCTTGGAGTGGTTATACCAATAAATCTCTTGCTCCTCCATGAAGATGTCCTTCCCAGGACATTTTAAGTCCCTAATCCTCTCCAAGGCATCTCTGGCTCTATCTTCTCTTCTCTAACCTGTACCTGCCCCCCTGCTGCCAAAGACTTGAATGCCCTGAGGCTTCATCCCTTCAGTCTGCCAGCTCTGTGTGCACCTCTGTGCAGCCCTGCTCCCACTCCACTGTCCCGACATCCTGCTGCCCGCTTCAAACTGGGGACAAGCTGGGCCATTGGAACGGCTGGGGGCGGAAGAAGGGGGTGGAGGAGAGACGGGGCAGCTGCGAGGCTTGTGTTAGTAAACACTTCCTTGGGTTCACATTTTAATTCCTTACCCCCCTTCCACATCTTCTCCCCCATCCTTTCCCTTTTCTATATGCTCACACAATGAGACCATTGTCAAGGGGTGATTTGAATGAGGGGTCTCCGGGCATGTTCCCAGCATTGTCAAACAGAGTGGGAAAAAAACCACAACTCCAGCCTAGCCAGGAGGACCAGACCAGACTGAGACAGATGCCTAAATTAGTGACAAAGCCTTTTGAATGTCCCCCCTAGACAAGGGTTGCCTTGTGCATGCGTGCGTGTGTGTGTGCATGCTCGTGGGTGTGTATTTGTGGCTGGGTGGCAGCTTGCATGTCTCCCCATGTTAATTAGTTTTGCATGCATGTCTGATAAGGTGCCAATGAATATATTTGTACTCCTTCCATTGGTGAAAGCTGTCTCGGCGGCGGGGGAGATGCGGGGTGGTGGGGGTGTGCTCAGTGCAGCCTGGCAGCCTGGGGTAATTGAGCTGTGTGGGGCTGGGAGAAGGGGTGAGGGTTGCATCGCCAGAGCTCGGCTTCCCAGCCATGGGATCTGCTGCTTTCCTTGCAAATCATGGAGAGTTTAAAAGAGAACTGAGGCTTTTTTTGGTTCACTGGGTCTTTCTCTTCATCTTGGCTGATTGTCTGGCTGAGGGTCTGTAGGCTCTTTCTTCTCCCCTGCCCTGTGTGTCTTTCTCTCAAGTCCCTTAAAAGGTGTTTATTTCCAATGGATTTGTATCCATCTTTGTATACACACATACACATGCAATCACTCACACAAAGCCCCAGTAACAAAACCTCCGCCTCTTTCTCCAGAAAGGGAGTCAAAGCTGCTACCAGTTACAAAATATGGGAGGGAAGTGAAGCGTGTGGGTGCCAGGGGTGGAGCAGTGGAAACAGGCAAATGGAAATGCAGAACAGGAGTTGGAGAGACAGAGATAACATGCTGTATAAAGGATTTATCAACATTTGCTCAGGATAGACTTATTAATTACCAATGCAGAGAAAAGTCTTTCTACATCCCCAGCGTATGGACCAGCACATAATGTCATTCCTAGACTGCTGTTATCATTCATCCATCCATCCATCTGCATTCTGTAGGTTCACACAAGAATTCATTGTATGTGTATGGATGTAAACATCAGTTCACATCTAATTAATTTCCTGTCTAAATTAATTTTGCATCCTTTCCCTTGAATCAACAAGACTTAAGAGCCCATATACATTTCTTGAGCAGAATGGCAAGAAACTCTTGAATGGGCCAAGATGTCTTTTCTCCCTGTGGTCCCATCTGAGCAGCTGCCAGATGCTGAAAGAGCAGGCATTTACATGGCACAAGGCTTCTCTGAAGCAGAGGCATTTTGGGAAGTTTACTGGAGCACAGCTTGCTTCCTGTGGAGCTTGGTAGCACTCAGCTTCATGTTGGCTCCAGTTTGCTTTGCCTTCTCTTCTGTACTTGGGTTCTGGTGCAGTGAAGGAATGAAGAGCAGGAGCTGATACATGATGGAGCAGGGCTGTTCCTGCAGGGAGCTTGGGTGGGAGATGCTTGGTCCGAGCAGCACAGCATGGGGTTGAGTCCTGATGGGCTGGCTGGGGAGGAAGGGGAAGGTCATGAACAAAGGAAGGTGGCTGTTGGCATCAGCAGGGTTTGGGCTGGGTAGGGCTGACACCTCTGACTTTGAAGCTGCAGTGGGCTTTCCTCTGCTGCTGGGAGGGAAGCTAGGGAGTGACATGGAGAGATGGTAGTATAGCCAGAAAGCAACAAAGCCACCTGCCTGGAGGAGAGCTGACAAGTCCCTGGTGAGGCAGAGTGGGCTGCAGGAAGATCAGCTCTCCTTTGTGCTCAGAGAAGTCCAGGAACACAGGCAAGGCCAGGCTATACCTCCCCATAACCTGCACGGGACATCTATGAGGGCCAGCCCAAAGAGTGCCCCAAAATCCTCGCTGCCACTCTAGCAGTAGGTACAGTGGGCAGCTCCTCAGTAATGTGCAGGAAAAAAAGGGATTTCCATGAAATGCAGGTCTTCCAGTTGGAGAACAAAGGCAATTTCATGTGACTTATCAGTGGTGCCTAATTGCGCAGGGTGAATAATGAGCAGCTGGAGAGGCAGCACTGCAGTCCCTCCGGCGAGCTGCAGCCTGTGGCCACGGCTGGAAACCCCAAGTCAGTGCCAGCACAAAGTGGGCATCCTCAGAGAAGTGCAGCCCCAGCACCCTGTGCCCGTTTCAGAGCTGTTTGGGCTCCTCCATTACAAAGGAATTGTGTTAATCCCACATGGATATGAGAGGGGAACCTGCTGTTGGAAAAAGTCCCTCTGTGGTTGCTCACACCTTTCATTTATGCAGAGGGTGAATGTGTCATCCATTCCTGACCCAGATGCAAGGTGGCCTTTAATCACAAAGAAGAATCAGGCACCAGCATCCTGAAAAGGGCTTGCAGTTCCCTCCCTGTCTGGTGCCTCATCTCTGAGCAGTGGCCATGCTAAGGACCCCTTCCAGCTGACCTCTCATCCCTGTGCCCTCCTCTCCTGTTTGCACGTCCCTATCTCTCCTTAATTCTGCTCCCAAATTCTGGGCAGGGCTGTGGAAACTGCTTTGTCAGAGCTCCTCACCAGGTTGATCTGCAAAAGATTTTTCCCGTTGGGATGACTATTCCCACACAAGCAAAGCCTCTTAATGAATCCGTGGCAGCAAAGTAGGTAACGTGCTCACCCTGCCAAGGCTGCTTGGCACAGCTGGAGTCACGTAATCAGGCTAGGCTGCCAGCCGGGGACAGAGTGGGAAGAGTTAAACTGAGGACAGTGCAGGGACAACTAATCCCCAACAAGAAGAGTAGCAGAGACCTCCCTGTCCTTCATCATCCTCCCCCTCCATTCATGCACTTTTCCTCCCTCTCCACCACATCCTATTCCTCTCCCACATCCTCCCTTTACTTATTTCTTCTTCCGTCTTTCTCACCCTCCTCTTCTCCGTTGCTTTCTCACTCCTCCCCCGTGGTTTCCCTCCGCCCCCCCCATCACCAGCCCAGTCTCCTCTCACATGCTCTGTCATGTCTCCAGAGCTGGTTTTCGAGTGGGACCGAGGGACGGTGTATTTGGGCTGCGGTGGAGGTCACAGCTATATGGGGATTGTTTAAAAGAGATTTGCCCACATCCCAGCCCATGTGACCAGCCTCAGCTGCAGGTCTCTCTTTCTTAATCTGGAGATAAGCGTGATTATCCGAGGAAGGGCTGTTCGGAGCTTTGTAACTGTGACAGGGGAGCTTTCAAGTCGCACTTTGCTGGCAGAGCAGCGTTTAAAGCCGGGGAATCAGATTCCAAGCGTGGCTTTGCATCTCTTTTCTGCTGGGAGCATGGTGCAGGGCTGGCAGTGGGGATGGGAGCTTTATTAGGACTTTGCTTATGATGCGGAAAAGGAGTTAGGGGAGGGAAAAGGGGGGAAGAAGGAAGTGAAAAAAATCCTAATTCACCGTTTCCCCATCAGTGGTGGCATAGGAGAGATTGGCACTGATTCAAGGGGACAGGCCAGCCTGAACTGTGATGCAGAGCAATAAGGTCCATCAAACCTGAGGTCTGGCTTGTTTTTAGCCTGAGGTTGTGTCTCCTTGTTCTGCTCTACCCCGCCTCGCTCTGTTGAATCCTTCACACAAGAGGTCTCTGGGGCCCTGTTTGGAAATGAAATGCTGTTTTAGCAGCTCCCATGGCACAGCTTCCCTGGGAGAGATGGCAGGGCCAGTTTCGCTGCCCGATAAACACATCGGCCTCAGTGCTCAAGGCAGCCAAGTCCCTCTCCCTGTCCAGAGAAATATTTGCTGGATATGAGCCTTTGTGGGGCATCTCTGCAGCCAAGGTGGAAGTGCAGGGATATACAGCAATTGTTTAGTTCAGTATCGTATCAGTGTCTTGTATTGCTGGAGGTTGAAATATTTAACTTCTCATACAAGTAACATGGTCCCAAAAGATTTCTTTGGCCGGGATAGGCATCAAAATAGAGTTTAGTGGAAATGTTCAGCTCTGGAGCAGGTGCTGCTTTGCTTCTATTTGTAGACTAGAAACTCAGAGCAGAGACTCATAACAGCGCTTCTTTTGATGGAGATGGGTCAAGGAGAAAGAAACCTGGATGGGAGCCAAGGGCGGGAATCTGGGGCGAGGTTGAATCAGGACGAAGTGCCAGCGCTTTGGACCGTCACTTGGGCAGGACTCACTGTTCTTGCCATATCCTCCCTGGAAACGGTTCAGCTTCCAGCACAGCAGCTGAAGCCAGCCTGATCCAAAGGACACCCTGAATCCCATCTGCTCTCCCCACACCACCCATTCCTAGTGGGTGGGAATTTGCAGTGAGAACACCAAACAGCCCCTTTGCCTGGGTTTGTTTGTGGAGGGGCAGTTTGTTGCCTGTGTCAGAATACCGAGGGATAGAGTACATCCCTCTTCTTCCTCTCCCACAAAGGCACATCTCATTTTTGCATCATGCTGCCGTAAGGGCCAGCCAGCCTTAAAGCAGCCAAGGACAAAGTCCTGTGCCTGAAGATTGAAATGTGTCTCTGCAGGGCAGGTAGCTCAGTCTATCTCCAGTGGTGGAAGAAGAGAAGCTGTTGCAAATGCATCATTTTGAGAGCAAGCTCTGAAACATCTCCCACGTTGCCTGCCTGTCTCCGGAGCCCCACACAGCTGCTCTGTAGGTGGAAGCTCTGTTTTTCGTGTGCCCCCGTGAACTTTATTTTTTGCTATTTTTCTTTGTATGCTGCTTAGATGAATCCTCTTCAGTGCCTACAGCTTATTCCAGGGCTTTGCTGAGGATCTGGCCAACACATGTAGCCTTACTCCAGGGCATGATTCTTGAAGAAACTAAGTGGGTACAGCATCTTTTTAGTCTGGTGACTGTAAGACCAAACAGCCCAAATCCCAACCTGCAGCCATGCTGCACAGATAACGCCCGTGCCCCATTGGAGAACAAGAGCTCCCCTTGAAATCCCACAGCCTTGGATCTGGCAGCGGGAACGTGGGCAGGAACATGTAGGTGTTGGCATGTGCAGGCAGGAACACGTGTATGCCCATCTCTGCAGGCACAGGCCCACGCCTGTCTCTGTACCAGCCCCTCTTGTGCACTGGCCTCACAGAAATCTGCCCCACACCTGCCTGAAATGAGGGTTTAAGGGCATAGGGCTGATGGTTAATTAACCAATGGTAAATGGAGGGAAGCATAGTAGATGGGTTTTATTGAGAGATCCATTTGGGATGCAGCAAGGGAAGGTTTCCTGATGAAACAAACAGAAGGAGCTAGAAAAGGGAGCAGTGTGGTAGATAGGGGTGTGAGATCAAAGGCTGTGACAGGGCCAAGAGAGATGAGAGGTGGGAGCCAGGAGCAGTTTGTGTTCCTGGGTGTTGAGCAATGCTGAGGAGAGTGAAGGAAAAACTGGCTGCTCTGAACAAAAGGCACTGAATGGGGAGATGGGAATGGGGTGGAGGGGACAAAGCAGGAGTCACAGAGCAGCAAGCACCAAGCATGGGTGCGGGGGGCTTTCCTTGCTGGGTGAAAGATGGCCTGGAGAAGGGGGCTTGCACTCACCGAGGATGTACAAGGTGGTCGTGGGCCCATGACAAGGAGCCAGCAGAGTGACACAAGTTTAGGGCATAGAGTGCAATTGAGAAAAAGAAGCTATCAGTGACAAGGTGGGTGGTTTCCCCAAAGGTGGCCTGTGTTTCCAGGATAGGGAAAAGGAGCTCTACACCTGGGTTGGGAAGAGCCAAGTCATTTCTCCAAACACCACTTTTAGGCCAGATGCTGGAGTTTGAGCACGAGCTGGGCAGTAACACAAGCCTGGACTGGAATGCCTGCACAGCATCCCTGAGCCATACTGGCTCTGCAGCTCACCCTGCAGCACCAGGACTCCGCAGGGTCCAAGGGGAAGAGAAGATCTCTGGCAGTTGAATTGAGATTCTCATTTCGCTCACCCAAGCATCCACCTTCACTGCACAGGCAGCTGAGACCCAAGGGCAGTTTGGGCCCTTGCTATTGTTGCTGTTGATCAGAGCCTTTTCTTACAATGCCCTGGCACCTCCTTACACGAGTCTGGTTTTTGTGATTGATGACAAGCAAAACTCTTGTCCAAAAGACCATAATGTTTGCTTGCAACCTCATTGCTATAGTAACAGAGGTCCTTGGGACACCTCTGAAGTAGGTCACCACAGACCCCGTATTTCTGTGTCTCCCAGTGCAGCACAACTCCAGAAACAGAATGCATCCACCACAGTCCAGCTGGGCATCGCCCTGGCACAGCCCAGACCCTCTCAGGGAAGGCCAGGCTGGAGAACTGCCCTCCACAGCACCCAAGGGTACAAAGGGCTGTCCTGCACCTGGTCACTTCTATTCCCCATGCAGCCTCAGTGCCAGCTAATGGTGTTCCCCAAGTCAGGGCTCCCTTCCAGCCTCCTGTCTCCCCATCCCCCACCTCCTTGCTGCCTCCCTCCCCCCTTTCCCCCACTGCCTCTCCTCCTGCTTTGCATAATTTTCCATTTTCAGTGTCCCCTTTTCTTTTTCTCCTCTCCATATGGTGCGTCCCCCTCTCTGCCTGGCGCAGGAGCCATCCTTAACAAGCTCGGCAAAGCCCTCTCTCAGGGACTGCACATGAAAGATGCTCTGTAAAAACAGAGGCTGGGATGGAGCTCCCCCTTTTTCCCCCCTTGATTTATATGGGGCTGGGATGTGGGAACGTTTCTGGGTCGCATTTTAGAGCCGCCGGGTGCTTGTGCCTGTTCTCTCCAGCCATTCAGTGCAGACCCCTAAGGCCAGCTCGTCCCCAGCCTTTGATCTGCAATGCAGAAAGAGCATCCAGGGCAAGTTTGTGCCTCTCATCCAGCCCCTGCCCTCATTTTGGCTGGCAGGGAGGGATGCCCTGTCCCACCACACTGGGGAGAGGCCATGCCCTTTCCTCTCAGTGTCCAGTGGCCTTTTCCAGCTGGCTGCTTTGGCTCCCTCCTACATCCCTGGCACCATGAGGACCTTGAGACTCATGAGGTCCAAGGCACTGGGTCATGGTGAAGCAGCAGGTCGTGGGATTTGTGATACACAGCGACTGCATGTCTAACCCACCCCTGCCCCTCTCCAGCTCCAGTGCAGATACTGGCCAGTGAGCACCCAGGGGTGCGTGGAGGGTGCTGGGGCTGAGCAGAGGGTGCTGGGGCTGGCAATGCCTGCCCAGCATTTGATGGGTTAAGCCAGTCTCTAGCTAATTTCTCCCAGCGGCTCCCCTCCTCCTCCTCGTACTTCTGTATGCAGCAGGCAGGGCCTCAGCGCAGGTTCCTGCACTGAGCTGTTGCCAGGGGAGTAGTTAGGCGAGTCTGAGCTATGTGGGGAAAAGGCCCGGGCTGTCAAAGTGTCTGAGATGAACCATAGCCCGGTCCCCCTGCAGCTGGGCCCAAGCATGCATCAGCCCTTGTTTGGAGCCTGGGAATGGCAAAGCCCAGGGAGGTTCAAGGGCAAACTTGCTATTCATTAGTCAGGGGTCCTTGACGTTCCCACTCTCTGTCTCCCTTCTTCTTCTTCTTCTTCTCTTTTCTGTCCCTCTTTTGACAGATTCCTGGGTGCTTTTGGGGAAAACTCCCCTCCTCCTCCTCCTCGCCCCAGCAAAAGCCCTCCACATAAACTTCCCCAGCAGACAAGGCAGGAGGACAATAACGTCAGGGCCACGATGCAAACGAGAGCCAGCGGAGCAGCCGCATCCCCCGGGTGTCCTTTCTCCCCGGCCCTTCCCGCGCTGCTGCGGGAGGCTCAGCCGACGCATTCATTTCGCTCATCTTGCCCATCGCCGATGCTTTATTATCTTGATGCTTGCAGGAAATTGTAACTTGAGATAAGGAAAATGTCAGGCGCTTTCTCCTCTCTCCTGTAGCCCAAAGCAGCGAGAAGTTGCTCGGTAGGAAATGTAAATGCTTGCCCAGGTGCAGAGGATGAGCACGAGATGGAGGGAGCCTCGAGAGGCCGCGCGAGCATCTCCGTCAGGAGATAAAACTCGCGGCGTAGGCGTAACACGGAGCCTCCCTCCCGCCCCGCTGAACGGAATATTTCATAGCTCTTAGAAGCCGAAGCTCCCTTGTAATTATCCAAAGCAAACAGCACGTGTTATTAGTTTAAAATGATTTTTTTTTCCCCCTCCCCGGGCCCCTGGAGCAGAATGGAGGTGTAATTGTGCTAAGGAGTTAGCAGGGGAGAGCACAGCTTTTGGTCACATTCAAGTTGGAGGGCTTGAGCCAGGGAGGCTGGTATGAAAGGCTGGTATTTGCATAAGCAGCGTGCATCCCTACAAAAAAGAAAGATATCAGGGGCTTGCAAAATTCAATCAAGGCTGGGAGGGAAGAAAAAAAAAGGGGGGGTGGAAGAGAGGGGGGGGGAAAAATTGACAGTGAAAAAGGTTTTTCTAAGTAACACCCTGTCGAGATTAAATTGTCCAGAAAGTTTCTCCGTGTGAGCCGGTGAAGCGGAGGCTGGGCTGAGGGCAGGGGAGGAGCGGGGTCCCTCCTTCCTGGCCTCAATAGGGGACAGGAATCTGATTAGGCAGAGCGTTCTGCATCCATTTACCATTATTTAAGGGTTTTTTTTCCTTCTTCCCACCGCCCAGAATTGCTGTGGCAGGGCAGTTTATCAGCATATAAACCTCAGTGCTGGCTTTGTAAGGGCACAAGGAGGCACAGGAGCAAGTATTGGGGCAGAGGCTGAACTATAATTTCAATTATTTATTCAGTTAAAAAAAAAATATGGACAGTAAATCCACGCACAGAGGGATAGTTTCCCTGTGCAGGGTGTTGGGGAGGAAAGGCAGTGTGGAACTGGGTCCTGGTGGAGCCCTATTTTTGCAGGCACCCTCAGTGCAAGGCTGAACTCTGCCTGGAGAGAAAGTGCGTGCAGAAGGTTTGAGTTTTCCTGTAGCTTATATTGAATCAGTCGGGTTGGTCCAGCCCCTCCTGTCCTCAGTTACTGAGTGCCCGGAGTTTCAAGCCCACCAAGCAGTCAGTGGGTGATTTCCAGGCTGGGTTGGTGTCTGGTAAGCAACGAGCATCCTCTCTATCCACACTATAGAGGAGTTTCTCTGCAGGCCAAAGCAAGCTCAGCCTGTCTCTGCAGAGGGCAGGGGCCGTCCCTGCCCAGGACAGGGGACTTTACGTGCCAGGTAAAGGCTTCCCCCAGTGAGAACAAGGGTTCCTCCTCTCCTCGCTTGGGAAAGCACCCACCATCATTCAGATCTCATCTGTCCTGACCTCAACATCCTTTCCAGGCTTGAGGGAACATTCAGGATGACTCCTAATCTCACACAGGATAAAGAAGTGCTGAGCCTTGGCTTTTTCCAGCCTGGGTTTCCTTAAATATATGCAGCATGGGGTCTGTGCTCTCAGCACCCAGAGACAGACACAGGCCATGGCCCTTCCCCAAACCTAAGCACATGGGGTGTGTTTGGCCTCTGCCTCTCTTAAGTTTTAGCTTGCTTCAAAGTTGCAGAAGGGAAGGGATTTTCCTTGGATTTCCATCAAGTGTTTTATGAATATTGCAATAAAGGGGTTACAGGAGATCTATTTTTAAGAGAGAGAAAAAATACCCATGAAAATTGTAGCCTGGACCCCAGAGTGTGGAGTATTTGCACAGTTCAAAGAGTTACGGTGGTTCATCCAGTCACAGCCTGGGAACGTCGCGGTGCGACCTACAGCAGATCACATGCCGGCTGCTCCCAGGGCGGCTCATTAGAGAGCCACACAGAAGATTTATCTCTTAAAATGGGCTTGCAAATATTTTATAAAATTTGCAATATTTTATAAAATTACAATTTGGCGCAATAAAAAGAATAAATTAGCCAGCTGATGATTCCTTTTGCAAGTGTACTCAAGGATTTGTTATATTAGTCTTTACTCCTTACAATGTAACAATTTATGGGCAAAGGGAAGATAGGAAAGGGATGGGACTGGTTTGGGGGCTAGGGAATATACACTCAACATGGATAAAGTGTAAAGGAAATAGATGAAAAAAAACAAGAAAAAGGGAGGAGAATGTGCTGCAAGGTGCAAGATGTGTGGGGCAAAGCATAGGAGACATGGGGAAAGCCGAGAAGGGGACTTTGGCTGAGCGTCACAGCTTTGGCTCCAGCTCGGTGGCTTGGTATCACTTTCTCCAGTCAGGCAAGGGCGCCGAGGGCAGGGAAAGTTAACACGAAGATTAAAACATCAGAGGGCTGTGCCTTTAGTGGCTCTGACATGCAGAGTAATCCCATGCCCCAAAGCCTAGGGAGGAAGGACAAGTGGTGAGCCCTCCCCTGGCTGGCGGTGTGCGGGACAGGCAGAGGTAGGGGGTTGAGGAGGGTGCAGGGGAAGCTTGGCATCTTGGGGACTACATGTTTCCCGGTGAGGAAGAGGGTAAGGTCGTCCAGAGCCATGAGAAACGTGTGGTGAGGAGGGAAAGAGAATTGGAGTTCTGCTCCGTCAGATACAAGTTGGTCTGTTCTCAGGCAAGCACGACTGGACCATTTCTCTGACAGAGATCATAACCACTCCATTGTTTTTCTTTCCTTTCTAGATCCCAGTGAGTGGACAAGGGACTTTGAAGCCTGTGAGTTCCTTCTTGGAGTTGGCTACCACCTGCCCGGACTTGCCATCTGACTTCTCCAAGTTTCTTCAGGAGGTTCCCAACCTGCTTCTCCACTGGCCTCAGAGAGGAGACAGCTTTGTCTTGTGAACACAGTGGATTTCTGCATCACTTCAAAACACAGCGGTGCAGCCATGGGGAGGGAGCCAGGGCAACACAGGGAGCCAAGGGATCGTCCCACATCACTCCTGTATGTCGCCTTCGGTGCCCTCAATACCCCAGAGCAGGATCAAAGTGCTTAGGCAGAGAGACCTGAGCCAGTCACTGTCTCACCTGGTGAAATACCAGGTGTGTGAAGTTTGGAGGGAGCTTTTAGCCTCTGGCTTTGCTCATGGAGCAGAGCTCAGCCCTTGCTGCTCTTGATTCTTGGGTCTGTGGAGCTGTGGGAGTGCAGCCTTCCCGAAGGCACTGTTCTTGGGGCCCAGAGGACCATGAGCCTGTCCAGGCCAGGCAGCCCTGCTGCTGTTGTACTGCACCCTCTCTGTTCCTGTAAGAGAAATGTACTGCCTGTAATTCTCTCCCATTCAAATCCCCCCCACCCCATGCACTGTTGAAAATAAACTCTCCCTTTTGCAAAAGTGAGTGTGTGATTTGGTGCAGTCTCGAGATGGAGGAGGCAATGGGCACAAAATAAACCCAGGCAAATCAACAGGGAAGCGGGAGCAGCCGAGAGCCAAGCAGCCGGGCTGCGCCGTGCCCCGCATCAGGCATATTTCCCTGAAAGCCCGAGCGAATCCCTCGCCGCTCAATGATCTTTATTTGGTCTGAACCCCGTCTGGGAAGTAACCGCTAAACCCAATGCAAACAGACCCCCGTGAAAGAATATAATGAATATGTCTCTCAAATGATTTGGAGCCCTTCTGCCTGCAGAGCAGGGTTCCCCATTGTGCCCCGCTCCCGGCGTGCTCGGGGCAGGCTGCGCGAGGTGGCCGCTTTCCCAGCTGAAATCCGAAAAAAGCAAACAATGGGTCAAGGCCGGCATTGTGCGAGCCCAGGCAGGCAGAAGGAGCGCAGCCCGGCATGGCCAAGTTCAAGGCTGGGCAGGGGGCCGGGCGCGGGGATGCTAATGGGGGCTGNCTGATGCTACTGGGGGCACATTGGTGCTGTGGAGGTGTTACAGGGAGAACTGGTGTTGCTAATGGATATTACTGGGAGAACTGGTGCTGTAGGGGGGCTGCAAGAGGAGATGATGGCACAGCGCAGGGCCCTGCTAGTACAGTGGGCGTCCTGGGGGCGATCTGGGCTTGAGAGCCTCGCGGAAGACACAGCCTCTTTGGGTCTGCCTGGCGCTCCGGGCCCGAGCAGAGACCCCCCCACACCCCCTCATCTCCCCGCCGCTCCCCCCTCCTCGGATGAAGTGTGCGGAGACAGGCGGAGCGGCCCGTGGAAAAACACCATGGAGGGCCTGCACAAAGGGGGTTTTATTCAAATTTGTTTAGAGTTTAGCGGATTTGCATGAAAAATGTGTGAGAAAAGCCGGCTCCAATGACCTCATCCCCAGCTGCCATTAATGTTCAATTAAGTGCTGAATAGTAGCAAAGGGGGGACCGGCCGGGACGTGCAGAGAATCCAGGCTCGGGCGCAGACTGTGAGAACCGGGCGGCCCCCCCGACCGTCTGGCCCCGGCCAGCCCCGACGGGGTCCCCCCGCCGCCGCCCCGCTCTGCACCGGGAGGTGCGCTGAGCCCGTCGGGTCTCAGCCCGTCTGGGTTATTCCCCGGATCAGTCGCATTCTGAAGCAGAGTGGCCCCCCCGCCGCGTCAAAGGTGGGTGTTCGGAGAGGGCGATGCCCCCTCTCTGCGTTGCCGGGGCTGTTGTCACTCCCCCCGCAGCCCGCCTCGCCCGGCCCGAAGCCGCTCTCCGCCTGGCAGACGGTGTCAAAGCCCAAGTTCAAGTCCACGCCGAGGGGCTCTGCCCTGGGATTCCCAGCTCCTTTCCATCCTCCGCCTTTTGTTCGCTTCTGACAATTGCTCTTTATTTCTTACACACCCCCAGCCTCCCCCCCGCACCCCCCTCCCTGCCCGCACTTGGCACCGTTTAGCTGTCTGCCTGCAAACTTAACAACCCCGGTTCTTGGTATAAGCACTCAAATTACCCTTCTTTCTACATATAAACACGGCCCGGGGTGTGCGGCTCTCCCCGGCCGCGGGGTCCCCCCGTCACAGCCCGGCTCCCCCGCTCCGACCCCGGCCCCGGCCGGAGGACGTTTCTGCTGCGGGACACGGCAGGAGAAAACGAGCCGAATACAGAACCCCCGCTCTGCGTGGCTCCCCCGGGCCAGCGCTCAGGTAAGGGAACACACCCCCCACTTGCTTTTGGGGGGCTGCCTCTGCTTCGGGGCGTGATGACACAGCAGGTTTTGGGGAGTGATGGGAGGGTGTCTCTCTGCAGGGGTTCCCACATACTCCTGGCAGAACCAGCCCTGCCTCGGGCACGCTGATGAGCAGCCCCGAGCCGACCTTCTCCGGCCGTGCGGACCCACCCCTGGCCGGGGTGCGGCGGGGACACTGCCCTGCGGGGGCAGTCGGAAAGCCAGGGGAGGTGGCCTTCCCAAACCTGCCTCTGCCCCGGCCTGCCTCTCTCCGCCCCCCTCGAGAGGGGAACACCCACCCGGGGAGCGGACCGCTGGCTTGGGGGGCCTCTGAGGGCCGGCACCCCCAGTGCTCCCGAGCACCGACGCCCCCGGACCCGCTGCTCTCCGGGACGGGGCTTGGGGTGAAGTCCTCTCCGGGGGTCAGCGGCACCATCCCAGCTGGGTCACACCTCCCTCTGCACAGGTGTGATGACATGGGACTGGGGAGGCCATAGGGTGACCGAGGGAGGTGCTGACTGACCCCACAAATAAATCCCTTCCCCCTACCTGCGGCTAGGTACTGCTGGGATAAACTGGTCGGGACGCGGCGAGTCTGAGGGCCTCGGGCAGGTTTAGGTTTTCGGCTGATTTGATTTTTTTCTAAGACAATTTTGGGTGAAGGGGGAGGGGATAAACGCACATGCCCCTCCACTTCCCGGGGCTAAAATAGAGATAACGGACGGAAGGAGCGAACACACCTTCACCGGGGAAGTGAGCGAGATTTGGGAGGGCGAGAAAAGAAAGGAGGGGATAAGAGGCTGAGAAGGGACAGGGAGGAGGTGGTATAACGGGTGGGGAGACAGGAGGGGACCGCCCGAAACCCGTCCTGGAGCCTAGCGGAGCGACGCGGGCGCTCTTCACCGGAGCCTCGGGGCGGGGCGGCCCCGCGGCCCGGGGACACCGGCGGGGCCGTGCCGGGCCGAGGGCCGTCACGTCGCATAGCGTCACGCAGCATCGTGTAGTATAATACGGCGCCATAAATGATAGCGGAACATAAAGATATACGTGTTCTTTACATGTATATGGAACGGAGCGCATATAACGCTGTATTGCATTGCAGCCGTGAGCCGTCCTCGGGTTTCCCCGCCGGTCCCAGCGCCCCGTGGGTTGTGGGGAGGTCGCGCTGTGCCGCGTCCCCGCCGAGGGTGCGGTGAGGTCGTCGCATCCTGGCTCAGAGAGCGGGGACAGAGCACTCCTCGCTCCCCAAAACAGAGCCTTTCTCTCTCACGTGCGTGTTTGAAAATAGCGGCGTGGCCGCCCCCCGGCGCCGTGGGAGAGGCCACGTTTTTTTTTTTTTGGTGGCTATTTCAAAAACCCACACTCACACTGTTGCCTCCAATGTCCGCCCCTTCCGTGGGCCCGCACGCATGAGTGTACACACGGCTGCTTCTCCCCACTAGTGCCTGCGGACACCTCTCACCCCACTCAGCAGAGGAACCAGGGCCGAGCCGCTCCCGGGCACCCACCTGCGGCTCTGCGCCCGCCGTGGATTTCACAAGGTGCCGGCGGACCCACAGAGGTCACAAATTGCCGGGTGCTCAGCACCCGGGCGAGAGTCGGAACCCCTGGGAAGGATAGAAAAGACTTTCCCCCCGGTCGGTGGGAAATAAAAAATATCCCCGCGCGTGGGGATTGGGCTCTGGGTTTGGGGAAAGTGGTACAAAGCGGGGGGAAAAGGAGGGATGGAGGTGAAAAAGGAATAGAGAGGGATATGGAGAGTTGAAGGAGAGGATGGAGAGACGGAAGGGAAGAAAGAAAGATGGAAGGATGGAGGGGGAGAAGGAGGGATAACAGATAGAAAAGAAATGGAGGGTGAAAAAGGAGGGATGAAGGGTAGAAAAGGAGGAATGATGGGTGTAAAAGGAGGGACGGTGGGGGGATAAAGAAATGGAGGGAGGCGAGAGAAGGAAGAATACAGTGGGAGAAGGAGGAATGTAGGGTGGAAAAGGAGGGATGGAGGTGAAGAAGGAGGAATGGAGGGTGGAAAAGAAGGGATGGAGAGAGAAAGGAGGGATGGAGGGGGGAAGGGTATCGCGCCCCCGACTGGCTGCTTAGGCACAAAATCCGGAGGTAGGTTTGAGGGGAGGGGGCGCGGAGGGGGCCAGGGGCAGAGGGGGGTGCTCGGGAGGCTGCAGACCCCCCCCCGGCAGCCATTTTGTGGCAGTACCTGCCTTGGTGCCAGGGCTGGGCGGTGGGGCCGGAGCAGAGCCCTGCCCGACCCTCCCCGGCCCGGCGGGGCGGTGAGGGGCGCGGGGCGGGGGGAGGCCTCCACGCCACGGTGGGAAACGTATTACCGCGCCCGCCACGCTTGCCCATTGACAGAGATAAACATGCAAATGAGTCTCTTTGCATGTCATTAGCATACAGGCAGATTGCGGGGGGAGGGGCCGCAGTGTGCGCACTGCAGCGTGCTTTAATGCAACACCCAAACAGCCATTGCGGGTCTCTCCCGCCAGCAGCACCTGCGGTTCCCGCGCCCCCCGCCGCAGGCAGTGGGTCCCCATCACCCCCTCGCACCCCCCGGCCCGCCGAGGCACCACCGGGGCTGCCCCGCCGAGCACCCGGCTCGTCCAGCCTGCCCGAGGCTGCAGGGCACAAGGAAACACAGGGATAAATAAAGCCAAACCTCGGGAAGCGGCTCTTTCGGGGCTATTTCTGTGTTTTCACCTTTTTCGTGTTCTTTCACCTTATGCAGGGAAGGAAGCGGGCGGGAGGCCCTCAGCCGCCGCCTCTTGCAGCCTCGCTCCCGCCGCCGCCCTTAATTGAGTGGGTTGGTTGGAGTGGGGAAAGGGAGTGACAAAGCCGGCGAATTTGGGGAGGGAAGGTGCAGAGGAATGGGTACCCGGGGCAGGGGATCTCCACGGCTGCCGGAGCTGGGGAGCGGCCGGGGTGCGCCCTGCGGGAGTGATGGGAACCTGGGGTCTGCGTCCGTCTGTGGACACGGGTGTGTCCACGACCTCTCCGTGTGCCGCCTGTGCGTGCCCGCACACGCGCGTCGCATCCCCGCGCCGCACGCGTGTCCCCACTCGGTTGGGGGTGTCGCACGGCCAGGTCACCACCCGGGGGGTGTGTGTGCTGTCCCACAAACGCCTGTGTTCACCAGAGCGGAGGGTGTCCGCACACACGCCGGGCACCCTTGGGGAGCATTTCTCCCGCGGGCGAGCACCGCACCCGCGGCCAGTGGGGTCCGGGGAAAGGCCGCCGCCCCTCGCTCGCAGCTGAGATGGGGGATCCCTCTCAGGCGGGCTTCCCCTCCCTGCCAGCCGTCCTGCGGCGAGGGTGGCACCGCAGAGGACCCCGCCGTCACCTCTGCGGGTTTTCGTTGAAGGGGGAACAGCTCTCCCGCCCTTGCGAGGAGAGCAGGAGAACAGTGTGCGACGGGCCGCGGGGCGAGGAAAACGCATCCGTGTGGCAATTCAACCTCAGCGGGAAAAGGAGGGCACTTCCCGGGCACCTTCGTGTCTCCCTCCCTTCCCCCCAAAATCCCCGCACATCTGCGGTCAGAGAGCGAGGAAGCGCCGCGGGTGCGGGCCCCCGGCGCCCCTGGCCGCGCGTAGCCCGGGGGGACCCGCTGGGGAATGAACCCTAGCCCCGTTTAGGGGGCACTCTGCGGGGAAAGCACCCCCTTTCTTCTGCGTGCCCCGAAACACGGCGTAGCCCCCCGTCCCACACCTCCCAGAGCAGCGGCTCCTCGCTCCGCAGAGAAACCGGCTTTTTGGTCTCGCAAGTACACCCGATTTTTATTTTTGCAAAGAAACACATTTTTCATTCTTCAAAATAAACACGATTTAAAAAAATCTTGTAAATAAGCCCGATTTTCATTCTAGCAAATAAACCAGCTTTTCTCCGCCCCGGTGGTTTATTTCTGGCCGAGAATGACAAGGCGAGGAGAGGACGCGGGGCCGGACCGGGCAGTGTTTTGGGGAGGGGAGAACCCAAACTCCGGCCGGCGTTGAGAAATTAAATCGCCCTGGCTTATCTCCGTGTCCCACCACAGAGGAGATGAAAGCGCCGGCGAATTTGTTTCCTAACACAATTTTTAAAACCCCGACTATATCCTTTGCCCGTATGTCCTCGGGAAAGCGAAAATTCACAGAGCAGCCCCGTAATGAATATTTTGTCTGCTGAAAATTCCTCCCAAACCCAGTTAATAGATTATGATAACAAATAATACCGCCTCTTATTTCAGCGATTTAATATACAATTGGAAATGAGAAACATAGTTGTTTTTGCATTATTATTA